>JAQQAE010000873.1:0-28807 GCA_029823295.1 Pseudamia nigra
TAATGAAGGTGGGAAGCCGCACCCAGGCCCCCCGGCGGTCAGAGGCAGATAGGGAAGAGCCCCGGTGACCCTGGTCATCCATTGTTGTGTAATTTTTAATTTACCGTATGTGATCATTTTGTTCATACTGTTGCTTGTTTTGGCCATTTTGTTGTTCATATTGTGCTTATTTTGTTCACTTTTGTGAAATTACTTAATAATTTTTGTTTGCTCCATTGCTTAGCTCATTCATTTTGTTGATCTGATTGAATATTTTCTTAATTTCTATGCAGTTTTCTGATTTGTTGATTTCCCCTGTTTAGTACTGACACAGCGTCGGTTAGTAATCTGATGAAATTTGGACGCAACATGTACTGTAACTGAGTAGAAGTACTTTATTTTCATCATTAAATGTAACTGTGTAAGAGTAAAAAGTGTTCTGCAAAACAGCTACTCTTAGAAGTACATTTATTTTTTTTAAAACTACTCAAGTACATGTAATGGGGTAAATGTAGTATTTGAGTACTATCCACCTCTGCATGTCTGTTACTCACCCGTCACTATTCATGTCGGTCGTTGCCACGGCATAACCAAAGTACGATCCCATCTGCAAACAAAAAATGTTTCCATGATTTCCATTTGATCATGAGCTATTAAAATCATCTGCTTTGTTCTTCTGTAATGCAAAACACTTATACGGTACATAGAGTTCACAGAATTCAAGTATGAGCTGCTCACTTTTTTTGCTGTTTCACTTGCAGCTCATTTTCTAAATCTGTCTAAAACACAGGCTGAGTGTCAGCAAATCTGGCTGTGATTTTATTTATTCAGCTGAGTCGATCACCACCATTTAAACGAGCTTAGTGCATTTCTATTCCCAAGACCATTTGTGAAAATTGTCACTGCACTTTCCCCTCAATAATTGAGCTTTAAATCAACCACAAAAGAGCCCCGCAACCCAGTAAAAAGAATGTTGTAAAGGAAATTATTTTTGCTTACACTGACTCAACAAATTAAGAGCTCTTATGAGGAGCCAAGCAGTGAATGCACACAGTACCCGGAACATGACAGACCTTTCAAAAGACGGCGGCAGAAGCTCTTTGACTCACCTGCTCACCAGTGTAGTTAATCATGGTCTTCATATCTGTACCGTTTAGAATAGACACCTGCAAAACAGCAGTCACATATAGTGAATGTCTTTTTATATCGCCTAATACAAGCACAGTCTGTGGTGTGGAATTGCAGTGAAAAAGCACTCCCACTGTGACAATATCGCAGAGGCTGTTTTCTTTCTTCAACTTTCCAACATCAGTCCCAAGTTCAGAACCCAAGGGTCTGACTCTAAGGGCATCCAAATGAAAGCCAAAATGAGAGTGATGATTAAGCTTTCTTACCAAACCATAAAGCAGGAGTCCTTTTGGAACACCAGCTACAAAATCTGAAAGGTACACAGAAAGATGAAGGAAAGATTTAGGAGGGAAAATATACATGTCACAAGCAGCAGGAGGATAAGAGAATTCAGCGCTGACAACTTTTCCAGCTCAACAGTCATGTAAAATATTATAGCTGAGTCTTGTTTATGTTCACTTCAGCTGTTCTATTTATATTTCTATGTGACGCCACCTCATGTCTTTTACTAAATGACTTGTACACCTCATTAAACATTTTACCTTCCACTTGATCACCACTGAATTCCCCAACAGCAACAGAGTAACCTGTTAAAAGTACAAAATTCCAGTCATTACTCACCTTGCATGATAAATATGTGCAGCATATACACTTTTGCAGTGGGATTTCTTACCTTGGTAGCTGTCATCATGTGCAGCACGGACCTGTTTAGTCTGGATTTGGCCGTTCACAGACTGCATGAAATAGCCTGGGTAGTATTCTTTGATAATGTTCTCTTTGGCTGCAGAGATCACTTGACCTATTGTCAAGTCCCATAAAGAGAAAAGTCTGAAAACTCAGATCAACCTTTCATTTTTACGATTTACATGTGGATGATTGGTATGCCCTACATACCTTGCCAGAAATAGCTGCCTGGTCCTCCCAATACAACTTTGCCATCCTGAGAGATAAAACCTGAGAATTACTACAAAGGTAAAAAGAAAGGATTATGACCTGGAAGATGCTGCTCACCAATAGGAACAAAGTGATTACCGTTGTGAAGTCAGCACTGAATCCTCCCTGACAGTAGCCTTGTCCCACCGCGTCACTGATCTCTGGAACACACAGGAGTCAGTGGGTGTAGTGTTGACACCCCACAGTATGAACAATACAGTAAACAGAAACAGTACTCAAGTAAAGCCATTGTTACTTTATTATTCTAATGACTCAGGTACAAATATTCAAAATTCTGCACTTGAGTACCGTAAGACTCAAAGAATTTGCCATAAAAAAAACTTTATGGTGGTGAATCGATTACAGCCTCATAAACTGTAGTATTAAGTCATTAAGTCTTTTCACAAATAAATATGTCAACCTGTGAATTTTCTTGAGCATCACTTCTGTTTTGGACTCTATCTTTAAGAACACTAATCTCTAATGTTTGTCTAAAAATGACAAAATATTTGCATATTTGGTTCATCTCTATCTCAGCATATCATCCCCACCACCATCAGACTGTTCAACACCACAGCTGATGGCAGACTGAAGACATCCTACTTATTTGATCCTTCTACGAGAATGTCAAATTTTAATCAGGGAATCTGCAGAAATTGAATGAATGATAAATTCATTCAATTCAATTTAATACAAGACAGTATTTTTCCGATCACACACAAATAAATGCTGTTGGTTAAATACATGGAATCTTTAAATATAAACTGTGCAAACATCAATGCACTTCAATGAGAGAAATCTGAACCAGTGGCTATTACAGACATAAGTGTCCATATTTCCAATCTCCATTTATTTTACTATATTTACTAACACAGGGTGTAGCTTATGACTTTAGTGGAAGTCATAAACTGTCATAAACTGTCTTATTTTATTAACTGAGCATTGTGATAACCAAGTGAAAACAGTTGCAGATAAAGTTGACCCATTGTTGGTTCTAGTCTTATAAGAAGCTGAACCAACAAGGCAATGCAAACTGACAGTGGTAGAATATAATACAGTATAACTATGTCCTTTCACTTGGGTACTATATTTGAGTACAAATTATGAGCTACCTGAGTTTTAATGTGATTCTAATTTATACTTCTCCGCTAAATATTGTATATTTGTACTCCAACTGTCAAACACATATTATTGCAAGTCACTTTTAAGGTGGAGATGTTACATTATGATTTGTTAAATATTAAATCAGTGGTTTCCCTTTCAGCTTCTGATGTTTTACATAAAGCAGTGTAGGAGTTTCTATCAGTTCCACCAAGTACTATTTTCCTCCTGATGTTTTTCACATGGTTTCAAAAATTGTCAAATCATCCAAAACATTTTTGTGTATAAGAACTCTGCTGTGTCTTCTTTCCTTTCCCAATAATCATATGATGAGCCCTCAGGTTTATCTGGCATCTTTTCATATAAAAGTGGGTTTAATATAATTCAAAGCAACATGCAGGTCCAGCACTGACTCTAAACTATTAATTATGTAGTGATACATATCTATATATCAAACCAGTACTTTTACTTCAGTACTGTAACGACGCAGTTGTATTATTACCTCTACCAAGGAGGTTATATTTTTGTCAGTGTTCATCTCTGTGTTTATACCATAAGTGTTAAGACCAATTAATTAGATTCTGGGAGTGATCGGGATCATCATCTGGATCCAGAGGATTTTTAAAGGATTCTTCACCATTGTGAGATAGGGCCTAGTTCAACATTTGTCCTTGTAATGCTACAAATAACACCCAGGAAATTTAGCCAAAGAACATAGGATGACACCATAATAGATTTTATCAAACCAGAAAATCTAATCCAGATATGGGCAATATTCTGCATATCGTGAGCCAGAATGTTTTTACTTACAGAAGTTAAGGAAAAATAGTGACTGTAAGGTAGTAAATAAAGTTATAGTTATGAAACTAACACCAAATTGTAGTGGAAAATCTTCTGATTCAGTAATGTGCCCACAGATTTGACATATCTTCAACATTTGCACAGCTAGATCCAGAAGAAAACTGTGATTATGGAAATGTTATTTTTTGTGAATAACTATTGAACCTATAATAAAATAACATTAAACTGACAATTTGTATAACTTTATCATTTGTTTTCGTGGTCCCTCTATGAAGAGAAACTGGGCCGCCTTGTGGAGGTCTGCACTCTCTAAGTGCTTTATGGTTGTACTCTGTTCTGTTTTTGAAAGTAAATACTTCACTTGTATTGATGTTAATAAGGTTCCCTACGTAAAGAGTCTGAATATTTCTTACTCTTCTCAGAAAATGTTTGTGTAGATGCACAGATATCAATCTAGAGAAAGGTGCTGACAAGAAAAAAAGCAAGTTGAAAAAGTGATGACAGCTACCTGTGCGACAGGGTGCGTACTCCACAAATTTGGTGAAATTATGGACTGAGAGGTAGCAGGTCCCTGTGGCGTCCGAGTGGGGGACATCCTTTTCAGTCCTCCAGGAGTAGAGGGGGGCGCAAGCCTTCAGTACATATGAGGTGGAGAAAGAACGGGATTGGTGGGGAAGAGGAGGGAGGGAGGGGATGAAATGATAAACGGCGTGAGCTCTTCGGTGGGAGATGTTTTTCCAGTTGCAACAACACCCTGATGAACTCAGGGGGAGACCCAGACTGAGGTCAGTGGTACATCTGGAGTGGGGTAACCATGTAACTCAACCTAGGTCACAACCCACACTCAGACCAAACAACAGGCTGCTCAATTTTGATGTCACATGGGGTGAAAAATATTTCTTCACAGATTTTCAAGAGTGGAGGTGAAAATTGGATTTGAATGACAACAACCTAATGGAGAACTCTGTATGAAACATTATGAAGACATTCCTCCTGACATCAGAGTGAGAGCTGAATGTTTCTCACAGTCCTCTGGTGACAGCAGACATCACTGAAATCCTTCAACTTCGAGTACTTATCTGCCCCCATTCCCTTCTTTAAGAGGGTCAGCTTACCAGAATTGTGTCACCATGGGAACGCACGGTGGCTCCAAACCATTGGTGGGACTTAAAATCACCCTGATATTCGGTGTTGTTGACCAAAACATTGCGATCGCCTGGGAAAACACAAAATGACAGCGAGTGATAACACCATAATAAAATATGTATTCCTTCAGCGGGTCTTCAAGTGTCCCAGTTCAACCTTCCCATCCCAGGCCCTTCAAAACATCTGGACAACTGGCATAAAGCAGGCTTTGGACTCCAGTTACAGGCAATCAAGGAGAAAATCTGAGGAGATTTATATTTGCCATACATTCCATTTTTACAAGAGATAGTGGGTGGACTAAACCGACTTGGCTTAACCCCACTGACCCTTCACGTTGTTTGACCACCTGGCAACTAACTCTGATCTCCCACTTCCACACTTTGACAGCAGCAGGTGATATGACAGATGGTCTGGGGAGTCAGGTTTAAACACAACTCTCTTGGAAGACCAATGTTACATCTGTGCTGCAACAGAGAATGAAATTCAGACAAATTGATTAGAAAAGGAAGCCATATTAGCACCAGATGGTTCATACACTGAAGACCAGCAATCAGTCTGTGATTTCAGAGATTAAGATCAACATACATTTGTTTTCATCTGTCTGTTAGGACTGATAGCATTACCGTATTTTCCAGACTATACGTCACACTTTTTTTCATAGTCTGGCTAGGGGGGCAACACATACACTGGAACGACTAATATACAAACTATTTCACATGGTTGTTGTTTTCACACTGACAGCTGCGAGAAGACAGACTAGGCTTCTGTACCTGCATCTGTCATCTCTGGAGGCTTAACCAAAGTACTCCAGCCACTTGACATCTCAGTGAACTGGAGCTTTGAGGCAGTTTTGCGTCACCTGTGAGAGCAGTGGAGGATGGATGGAGAGCACAGCTTCACGGCAACTGGGAGGATGTGCCATGGAACTTTCTTGCAAGTCATCAGACGGATGGACAAGGCATGGACTTGAGTGACAAACAAAACCATCCTGTCAGGATGGTTTCAGACGAAGTGACGCGTCGTCTACCTCTGGAGTTGTTCAGAAGCTACACCGAGGATGAAGAATTTCAAGGATTTAGCGATTAGGAGTGACAGAGGGGCCTCCGCTGTCATATTATGTTATATTAAATTAACATACGAGACACCTATTCAGCCTGTTGTCCTCTATTCCATTATAACTATAACTTGCCTTTCAAGATGAAATGTCTGTTCTCGGTGTCGGATTTTGTTAAATAAATTTCCCCGAAAAAATGTGACCTGTTCTCCAGTGCAACTTATACACATTTTTTTTTTTTTTTTCTTATACATTTTTTGGCTTGTGCGATTAAAATTTTGGAGCAACATATAACTCTGAAAATATGGTAATTATCAAGGAGGAAAAAGACATATTTGGAACCAATCCATTTACACCACAAAAACCATTAAAACAAGACTGTTAAATCAAAAAGATAGTTCTAATCAATATGATTTCAAGTAAAAACCCCAATTCCAGTTCAGCTGTGTAAAATGTAAATAAAAACAGAATACAATGACTTGCAAATCCTTTTCAACTTATATTCAAATGATTACACTACAAGATATTTAATGTTCAAACTGATAAGCTTTACTGCTTTTTGTAAATATTCACTCCTTTTGAATTTGATGCCTGCAACATG
Source organism: Pseudamia nigra (assembly GCA_029823295.1). Taxonomy (NCBI): domain Eukaryota; kingdom Metazoa; phylum Chordata; class Actinopteri; order Kurtiformes; family Apogonidae; genus Pseudamia; species Pseudamia nigra. Next base: position 6,744 of record JAQQAE010000873.1, read on the forward strand.
TTCCAGAAGATCTGGGACACTGACATGTTTACCAGCGTGTTACATCACCTTTCCTAACAATACTCAGTAATTGTTTAGGAACTGAGGACGCTAATTGTTGAAGCTTTGTAGGTGGACTCCAATTCCACTCTTGCTTGATGTACAACTTCAGTTGGTCAGCAGTCTGGGGCTTTCGTTGTCATATTTTTCTCTTCATAATGCACCACACATTTTTAATGGGTGTGGGCTGCAGGCAGGCCAGTCTAGGACCCGCACTCTTTGTGTTAATCCACCTCAGATGAACTCGGGCCCAGAGATTTCTGGGTGTTATTGATATATGGTTTTCATTCTGCGTGGTAAAGTTTTAACTTGCACTTGTGGATGTAGTGCTGAACTGTGTTAATTGACAGTGGTTTTCTGAAGAGTTCCTGAGCCCGTGTGATAATATCCATTACACAGTGTTGGTTGTTAATGCAGTACCGCCTGAGGAATCAAAGGTCACAGGCATTCAGTGTTGGTTTTTGGATTTGCCACTTGCTTGTGAACAACTGAGCCCTTCAGGGATGCACTTTTTATGTTGAGTCATAACATTCACCAGATCAAAATGAGTGAATATTTGCAAAAAACAAAAGTGTTTATCAGTTTGAACATTAAATATCTTGTCATTGAAGCGTATTCAATTGAATACATTTTGCAACGGATTTGCAAATCATTATATTCTGTTTTTATTTCCATGTTACACAACATCTTGACATCCAGTAAGTAAATAATTGTTCTTTTATGATCAGGGATGGACACTGGAGAAATGGTTGCATCGGAGTCAAAAGAGCACATTTTTAATTTGATCAGATATTGGATAAAATTATATATATTGATAATGTATATCATCTGAATATTGGTTGCGGCAGTTTCTAAAGTGAAAATTTGAGTACAAGCTAAATATTTCTGTGGAACCACTCCACCCTCATTCTGTAGTCTTAACACATTCCCTCATGCAAGAGCTCAGAAGAGCATGGCTCAGTGTCCGAACGATGATGGATACTGTGGAGATCATGACCTCTGTGGATATGAAGAAACCCGGCTGTACAGCTAAGCCTCCTTTATCCATACTTGCCTGTCCCTCTTCTGTCCTTCCTGCCAACTAGGCAGCCTAGAGTTAGGAGTGAAGGCCTTCTTCACGTCTTTGTGGAAACAGCAAAGAGACTGGGGTCCAAAGAAAACATACTCACAATTTCTGGCCTGGCTTCCTCATAGCAACCTCTCAGTCATTTTTGTTTAGGCACACACTTCTGTCTCGCTTTGTCTGTTTTCATTTGCAGCATTATCACCCTCTTTCCTATTTATTTTTCTTTGCCTTGTCTCAGTCATGCAGACCTTTCTGCCACTTGCCTTCAGGGCGTTTTCCTCTCTTCACCCGATACAGTAAGCAGACAGATTACCATTTTTTAATAACTCAACTGTGTTTCTGCTTAATATCCATCACTGGGTTTTCTGCTGACATAATTTATCATGAGCCAAAAGGAGCAAAGCTGCCCACAATATATTAACTGATCAAACGTCCATGTGTGAAAATAAGGGCTTTAACCACTCAGGCATGAATGCAGCCCACACATCAAAAGGTTCCTTATAGGCTTGTTACTTTAACTAATCTCCTTAAGTGACAAGGTACTTTTTATTTAAGTGTAAGCCTTCTCAATATTTTGATAACTCAAGGGTTGATGCTTGGATAAGGCAAACAAGGAGAGGAAAGCTATGGGAAGCTGAAAAGGTTTGAGTCATGTTACCATGGCAACCAGACAGGAGGAGAGAAGATACCCTGAAAATTCACATCACTGTGATTGGTTATCTGGCTATGTAAAACAGAGACCCACCATAAGAAGTAAAGGTTTCACATGGCACCATAAGTACCAGCATTAGTTCTGTGTGACTATAATGGGTGATGAAAAGATTTGTTTGTTGTCTGCGAGACGACTAAAGGCGGCCAGCTGGAGTCACGTGAAAGGCTCCCAAATGAAACAAGGGAGATGCAAAAAATTGATAGGAGACCCAGAGACGGGCCAAAACAAAAAGCATATACAGTGAAGTCCCTCCGGAGGCTGTTTAGCAGAGTGTGATGATGGGACATGGTGCCCGACTAGTCCAAGCCTCTCTCGGGACCAGCAGAAAAGTGTGGGAGTCTGGAGTGCTCCCATATACTCACACTCGCCTTTGAACAGCCATTAGTGTTGTTGGAGCCTTGCTGCATGTGTGCGTCGGTGGGGTAGAAGACAAATGGCGAACTTCACTCATCACATCAGCTGGTCCTGTGGGAGTACCGACAGCAGGAGGACCAAGAGGGACAGAGCAGAGAAACAAGACTCCGGTTTCTCCCCTTCTCCTTCTTACCCTCCCTCCCTCCCTTCCTGCTGTCCTGCTGGTCTCTAAACCTCCCCGTTGCCCTTGTTCCTCTCCTCTTCATACAGTCATAGTCGGCTCTTATCTGACTGGAAAGGAAGTGGATGGGAGGGGGCTCTTGCCACAGTGACCCAATTAGTTGGGTTAATTAAGAGGGTTTGTGGCTTCTGGGTCAGAGACAGAGAAGGAGCTCTGACACCACTTTGACAGAGAAATATGTCAAGCACTAATACTCTAGTAGAAAATAAATCAGATTGAAGCAGTATTTCTTAATTAAAGTGCTTAATGAGTTAAGTTTTTCAGCTGCTAGCATCATCACTGCACGCATGATCACTGAGTTTTTTACTGTTGCCTTTACAGTTAAGCTTGGCAAAGAAAACACAGCCACAACTACAGCAAATTAATTGCAGCAGTAAATGTCATCCATCGTAACAGCTGCTTGGCAAAGACACTTTGACATGCAGATGTCCATGTATTAAATGTATTCTTCCACTGTTCAATGGATCTATTATGAACCAGATGTAGGAACCAGCTCTGGCACTCTAATCAGCTCCATCAAAGCCCCTTCAAAATATGAAGGACACTCTCCGACAACCCTGGGGACTAACCTTCACTCAGAGGCCTTCACTGCTTGCATGACTTCACTCACTGTGGCCTGCAGCCAGCACGCGAGGAAATGCATTTTATGTGCAAGGAAAACAGTGCAAAAGTAGTGGAGCATGGGACACTGAGTGGAGTCCAGTAAAAAATACTGTTAAATATGGCTTGTGAAACATGGAAAACTTCTATCTATTGTGCATTAGGGAGAGAAAATTTATATCAGCTGTCAGTGAATGGCTTGATATTTCTGGGCAGATGCCAATGGATCTTAATAACTGTCACTGTATGGCTGATTCATATAGGTATGGTACAAGAGCATCCATCTCCAAGACACTTTCAACTTAAACCAATTCAACTACACTTTTTATTGTCCCTGTATCTCACTATCTGTCTCCTAAAGTGTGCAAAACAGGTAGGTAGGTACTCTATCAACACAATGAAACATGATTCTACTCAAATTGAGACTACTGTCACAACTAGTGCTGGGTTCACCTGTCATACCAACAGGACCTTTCTTTGTCCACTCTGTTTGTTTATTGGTTGCTTATCTCAACCACGACCTGAAGGCAGGAAGGAGTCGCCATCAAATCCATCTTCAACACCTCATTATCCCTTTCATCCCAAAGACAGGACCCAAACAGGAAAACTGATCATCTAATGTTCAGGAACTGACATGGTCAACAAAAGTTCAGTGGGGTGAAACACTGACGCCTGATCCAGACCTGGTGCTGACATCGAGAACAGACAGGAAATGCTCTGCTGACTTAAAAAGTGTACAGAGATGCAACAAAGCTCCATCCTTTGAGATCTTGAAAAAAATCCTAGTTGTACAACAAGCTGGTAGGACAACAAAAAGGCAGGTAGAGAGCACAAAATAAGAATTAAGTGCACATTGAAAATTCATCCTCCCATAGAGGCTTGCATGCAGTTCCTCTGCAACTCACTTCAAGAGAACTACAGTACATGCTAATCATGCCAATATCAGATGAATAGACAAAGTGTCAAAGTGTCCATTCATCTGATAGTGACACAATTAACATGTAGTTCTCTTAAAGTGAGTTGATGAGAAATGGACTAAGTGTGTGTCTTACCTTCAGTATCAAACTCTATCAAATGACAATCTGATTGCCTGAGGTTCCATGGACAGTAGAAGACAGATCCTCCTTCTGTAATGTTAATCTGCCGTGTACTGGCCTTTGGAGCTCCAATCACAACGCTTGCACTGTGAAGAAAAAGAGATATTACTGTAAATTCAATGTTTATCAAACCACAAGCTCATTATAGAACTGCATTTTTTATCTAATCACACTAATGTTTAGAATGTTCAGCTCTTTGTCTGGCCTCAATTAAAAATAGCATGCCAGACCTCCCACATGACATCTTTAAACATAACGCTGTGCATGCACTTTAGTAGTAACCAAGCTGTATTCTGACTCAGACGCAAAACATCTTAACAGGTTGCAGCACTGGTTTACATAATCCCATACCACCACAGAAAACTTCTGCTATGACATATGCACGTGCGATTCTTATATACACTTGCTCCACAAGCATGTGCATAGTTACACATGCACCCTGTAGGGCAGATTTAACAGAAAAAACAAGAAAGCAGGCAGGCTAAGTGGAGTCACACTCTTGTTTCTACAGCTGTGACACTAAACATCCATGTACTTGGCACGACACTGTACAAGTACAGGAAGGGTAGCAGGCCACTTTCACAGACATAGCAACAATCAGTGAGGTTATAGACAATTCCAAGGGTAAAAACACATGGGAAAACCTTACAGATAAAAGAGAGGGAAAAGAGGCGAGGAGTGATAATAAGGTAAGTGGAGAATACTGAGATTTTGGCATGATACCGCTGAAAAAATGACCTCTGGGAGATAATATATCTTAAGTGGATGATTCAGCCTTTACATCATTGTGGTGGGCCCAGTTGACCGAGCGTTACAGACACAGTTGCAGACACTGATGTGGGTAAAGGAGGCATGGGATCACTGAGAGCAGATATGTCTAGGGGGTTCCAAAACAGGAAGTGCACACCCTTTCCTAACCTAGATCTCCCAATAGTGCATGAACGTTTACATTTTGGCTAAACTTAGCATACTACCCTGAAGGGTAACTACACAGGAGGCTTCTCCGGAGGAGAACTGAAAAACCAGCATGAGTCAAAAGTAGTTTAGCTGTGCAATATTCCAAGGACTTGTAAATCCACAGTAATGAATCCCACTGAACCTATCTATTACTTCAGATGACAAAATGCCGACTTATTGGATGGTTTGTGGAAAAAAATCTAGCAGAGGTGAGCCAGGGATGCGTTGGTGGTCAATTCAAAGCTTTAAAACTGTTCAAAGCGCTGAGAGAACAAAGGGAAAGTTGCTGCACATAAGTTATGAATTTAATATCCCACCTTAACTGTGGTCTTAATGCCGCCAAAGAGATACAACACAAAGCCAATTTCAAATGTGGAGTAGAAACCTCTAGTTTTTGTTGGAAACAGGAAAAAGAAACAAACCAGTCTGACTTGGACAGTAAGAAATTGCAATCCCCCTTTTTTACCACATGTGCAGATGAAGGAATATCCCAGTAGAACTCCCTCCTGTGAACTAATCGAAATCACAGAAAGACTTCCTGCTTACCGACTCCACCAATGATGTAGTTGAGGATAATCTCACATAAATACCAAAGAATTTAACACTAATAAACCACACTCTTCATTCTCCTCTGAAGTAATTCACCCCTCATCTGCAATGCATCCATGTGTTTGAGAAAATGTCATTTTAAAAAGATTCCAGAACATTTACTTTTTGGGAGCAAATTCTCTATAGCAAAGCATCTGGTTTCTTGCCAGGTACGAGAGCAGAAACAGTTGATGAGCCTATGGCAGATACTTTTTTGAAATACCTTAAAGTGCAAGCACATGTGTGTAATAAACAGCACCACTGGAGGAATATAAACACACTAAACATGCCAAGGAAATTGGAAGCCACAGCATCTTTTGTTAAATCGGATCTGAACAGAGGCCAGCTGTAGTTGGAGGTGGCAGCTTTTCAAAGGAATAAATACAGGAAATAACAAAACAAGCAGATCATGCTTTAATGAGCAGGTTGCCAAATGAAATCACTTCTCACTATTTTACACTGATACATGTACATGTGGGAACACACATATACACAGAGACACAGACTGATAGCCATCTCAAAATGCTGTAAATGAGGATGAATTAGCATCTAATGGGCCTTTATCTGGGCAGGATCAGTCTAGTTGTAACTGGCATATCCCCACCCTTATACCTTATCTTGTAGCAGAACTCTCAAAAGGTAAAGCCTTTGTATCATTAGCATTTAATGAGGCTTTCGCTGCAGCCGGCCAAGTGCTGCATTACAAATTCCTTGGTGAAATTAGGGGGTGCATGGGGTTGTCTTTTGCGATGGTTATGCAAATATATGTAACTGGTGAAAGACAAGAGCCCTTCAGGTGTTAAGCTAAAAGGACAGACATGCTCAGTGGTTCTTTTCAAATTACAATGACTGAAGCAACCCTGCAGAACTTTAACTACGCAAAGTGAATAACATGTAGCCCATAAGGTATATGAAATGCAAATTGCTCCTCATGACTCCATGACTGTATTATGACCCATAAAAATGAGAACCAACCTTCCTGTTCTTGTGGTTGCCTTTCTGTTGAAGGAATTAATTTAAATAATTTAAAAATCTTGTAGTTTCTTAATGTAATCCACATATAAGCATTCTTAGTCTGTTAATTTTTAGTCTGACATTATTACTGAACTCAATCTAGAGTTTAGACAACAAACCTATTTAATTAATAAGTGAGGCTTGAGCAATGCTTTGGTGGCAGAGCAAGCTGACAAAATGCATTAGATGGCTCACCATGTCTTTAACAAAGACAACTCTAGCAGCTGCAATACAGCAGCCACTAATGACCGCCACCATCCAGCTGACAATTTAGCACTAATTAGACTACTGTAAGAGATTTGGGCTGCAAGTTAGGAATGCGTAAACAACAGTTTTACTCTAACCGTGGAATGGGTCTGTTTCATTTGAAGCTCAAGCAATCAGTACATTCTACAGGAATAACTCACCACACCATAATTGCCTGACTGTGACCACTATTTTATGTGGGGTTGTGAAATTAGGGTTGATGCACAGTTCTGGAACTTGCTGATATGACACTATCATGCATAGCCGTGGCTAATAAGGTTTATGATGAGGTTACAGAAGGAGGTTGTCAGTGGGCAAGTTTCTCTGTTATGCCCCTCCCCCTTCAGCCCAGACACATTTCCCCCCATTCCACATTTAATTGTCTTAAACCCAGCTGCAAGCTGATGTCACTTTAACACTATTATAACCATTTTATGCCAGAAAGAGGGAGAAAAAAATTACAAACACATTTGTTAAGCATGCCAGTGCCTGCTGCAGTCACCATCTGAAGTCATAAACACAGCATAACGAATGCTATAGCTCAGACGACTGCAGAGCGAGTGGGAAAAAAGAGCACAGGTCTCCACAAGCTCAGCAACAGCTCAGTAAAACATGTACAGTGACCCGTGGAGTTTACACTAAATTATCAACACACGCTTAAGCACTGGAGTGGTTCCATATCAGTGACGGAATTCAGATGCAGTGACCTGATCTGAGCCCGTGGCAGCTCTTGACCTTCAACACTCTCACCACAGAGGAGAAATGAAACATGAAAAGTACAAACAATCCTCTCCCTCCCACTGATGAAGAATCATTGCATCAGTCCGATTCCATCCGAATCATTGGAAATGTAACATGATTAGTTAATTGATGACTAACTGTATGATGTCATGTTGACTATATGCATAGGTACTTAAATGAGATTTGCTAAATGACAGACGTGAAAAGCATCAGTAGTGTGTGATGACTTATTCTAGACCACATGGAGCCATATGAACCGTCTTGCATCTTCTTAGAGCCAAGGCCAGACAGGAGCTGTTTGAGTCTTTACTGCTGCCATATGGACGACCGTCTAGTCACACACACATGTTCTTAGTGCTGCTGTCCAGGAGTCTGACGATGATGAGAGTAACAGTGCCTGCTGGGATGGCGTGTGCTGACTACAGAGAGTCTACTGTGCAGTGCTAAAGCCGCATTCTTTGTATCATCAGATGGTACTGTATGTTTCATAACTGGACAAAGGATTTACATGTTGTCCTGCTGACTAGGAGCAAATTATGAGTTTTAAAAGCAATTTAAATGATTGCCACACCACAGGAGCAAATGAAATATACCACCGAGCACTGAAGCCACAACAACCAAAGCTGATCAGATAAACAGTCCAGACTGTTGAGGATTTTCATCTCCCTAAGCCTAAAAAAGCACTTCCTATCAATCCTCAAATGGGATGTTAGTGATGAGCAACAGGTGCACTGGAAATTACAAATGCTGAGGCCAAGGTAGCAACAATGGTGTTTACTGTCATAATGGAAATATGAGCACATCCAAAAGAAACTTCAAATTGTAGTTGAAGGCAGTGCTTCAAGGAGAATGAACAACAGATTGATTTACAAAAAATTGTTTTTATTTCCAGCAAGGAGGGAATTTAAATTTAAGAAAATGTACAGTATTTATAAAGCAATGCTTAGTATGAAAACTAATAATGCTGCACATAGCTTTTGTCTGTTAGGTCATTCCATGCCCTTTCAACAAATGCCCATGCACTTTGGTCTAACAAAATTTTACCAGTTGTGCCATATTTATCTGATAGGCACAATATAAAAATGTTAGTGCATTCGGATACAGACTTTTCAAGATGCAGCCAAGTAAATGAGGGGGGTATGTGTAGATTTTGGCAGGCCTTAATTTGTTTGTCTAATTTCAGATGTCAATATCTCTAGAACTACATGGCCCAGGAAGCTGAAATTTCACATCATGATAAACCTTTGCCTGCTGTCTGAGAATAAATCAGAAGATTGGTTACCTATCAAAACTGGTAGGCGTGCCAGCCCTTCAAACATGGGAAAAATAACATTCTGGTCACATGCTTGACCATATTTAGACCTTCTGAAACCATATTTGTATATGCACAAGGGTTTTGACCTTTTTATAGTGTTGAGATGCCTGGATGGGCTGTACAAACACTAAATATTAGACAGATCTATGCAGTAGTTTTTGGGTAACATTCTCCTCAAATCGGAAAAGTTGTTTTGGGTCACACTTTCATTCAGCTACAACTACATGTAGGAATGTATGAACAAATCAAAGGTATTGTTTTATTTGAAGTACAATGACTCTTCTTTCATGGGTTATCTTTTTTTTTTCTTTATTTGACCTCGTCATTTTTGTTTTCCACTGCCCCATGTAGTTCTTAAGATATTGACCTTTGAAATTAGACAAGAAATTGAAGCCTGCCAAAATAAAGACATACTGTACCCCCTCACTTTTTTTTCTGTTAATGTGTAGAACCCGGCAGCTGTTTTGTTAAAAACACCAAACATGTCAAGTCTGTGCAAAAAGGATTTCACAAGTGACAAGTGTAAAATCTGAAACATCCCACACGCTAAAAAGTCATCAAATCTGACTTGTGGACAAGCCGATGCATTTTCTGATCCCAAACTGTTGCCAACACCCATCCCCAAATTCCCAACCCCCCGCAATTCACAGTCCAACTGCTCTAAAATCCTCCTGTGGAGAGTTTAACTGCGGCGGTTCACACCTCTCCACAATGCCCACGTTAGGGGGTCCAGTCCTCTCACCTCAGGATAGGGAGGGTGTTGTATTAAACATGGTGACAGGGGGGGGCGAAGCAGCTGTTGGAACACTTCTGTCTGTATGCCCCCTTCACAGACGCACTCACACATGCATGGCCAGGGATTACAACTCATTTCCACCTGAAATATATGTGCTAATTTGAATTTCAGCCAGCAGAATGGTGTAGCACACAAGTGGATGATGGTGTCATTTGCTTATTGCCACATAAAGTATTGTCTTTATCAAGTTACCATAGATGTGACTCACTTCATGACCTGGGATTCAACCAAACCAGACTTGCTGGCAGCCAGAGATTAGATCTAGCAGAGTATGAGTCAGAACGACCCTGACCAATGGCTGACTCTATTTGAAAGGAGACATGACGTCCTCGGGGTATACCCAACACTACGTAGCAGACCTGACAGCAGGGTCCATGGGCTCTTTAAACATATCGTCACCATCCACACTGAAACTTTTTTCCAGTGAAACACACACACAGACTCATTATACAAAGCCCCTATTACCAACAGACCAGTAAAACCTAGACAGGCACTCTATGTTTAAGACAGACTGCTCTGTAGCCATGCTAAGTTTATACCTATAACCTTTACAGCAAGAGACACTAGTGCTCTCCACCTACTGGCCTGTTTATCATAGGTACATATAGGAGTTGACAACAGAAAATGTAGCTCTTCAAAGGTCAATAAATTAATGAAGAAAAAAGTCATAGTGAAACTTTCTCCAATGGGAAACGGTAAACAATTTCTGGTGTCAGACAAAGGCACCATTGTCTGCACGCAACAACGAAAACCTGGATGAAGAAAAGCTTGGCAGCCCAAATATACAGTCTGTAGCTCTACAACTCAAACACTTAATGGTTTGATTTAGAAACAGGTCCATAGAAAAGGACACCAACGAAAACAATAACAGAAAAGAGATTGTTCATATACAGAGACAGGGTTCGGTGTATATACAAAGAAAACATTGCAGGTTTAGTGGCCAAAAGAAGGCCTAATCCAAAGTCAATATTAGTCCAACTCTAACCCTGTTAGAGTGGGTAACCTCCAGGAGACTGACCTACATGGTCTGAGTGACCTCTGCGTGTGCTTGTCATAGCCAAACCATCCGTGAGCTAATGCACATCACTAAACGCGTCATTGTAACACATGGGTTGACTGGAACACATTAGTGTCTCCATGAGAGGCTCGTCCATCATTAGACACTGACATTGCTTTTTAATGACCTAATCTCAGTTGTCTGTTGGAAAATATGAGGATGTGTAGAAACTCATGTCTACTATTTAAAGACATGTGGTTCAGAGAATCACAAAAGCTGTTCTGTTTTTGACGCCACTGCTTTGAGTTATGGGGATACATCAGAAGCTGGTTTGCTCTTACATAAACTCCAGACCAGTTCTGTTATTATTTGCACTGCCTGATCTTTGACCTTTTCTATCTCTAGCTGATCCACTCCCTTATCCCTGCCTGGCACCAGGGAAAGTCAAAGAGGAGCAAGTTATGGTTTGATTGGGTGTTTGATGGAAAAAGTCCACCTTTTCCCATGAGTTGGAGGAAGACGTGTGTGGGGACTGGCACTGACTGTGAAGAGTTCAGCTTTGTGACACATAAAAACATACACTCACAACATGGGACCATATATCCACTTGACCTTCCTGTGTGACAACAACATACACAGTCACACACAGTTTGCAGATGCTGTCCTCGGGCGTTCTTCCATGGTGGGCCTCTGCCAGTGTCCAAACGTAATTTTATTACACCAGGCCAAGGGGCATGACAGAGCCACATACATAAACTAGTCAAGTCTCAGCGTCAAACTAGGAGAAAGTAAGCCTTTATGTTTGCACAGATGACAGACACATTTATGGATGAGAGATTTTCTTGTCTCCCATCCATAGGTCTACATCTGCTATCATTCTCATGTCATAAATGCACCCACCAGCACACTTCATTCCTTGATAATCTCTTGTTAAAATCTTTTTTCAAAAAGCAGCACTAATAATTTTACTTATGTGCTTGTCTTGGCACATTTTGCAGGAGCTCATCTTATCAAGGAGGAAACTCCCCGTGTAACCTTTTGACTGACCTCACCTCGGGATTCTAGCTACTCCTCCACTTTCCATGTCTCCAAAGCGCGGGTGCTGATGATATGATGGTAAAAACAGAAGATAACGCAAGCGCTGATATGTTTTGATCTGTCAACTTCTAAGAAACTGTAGCTGAAAAGGGGCAGATTCATGTGGTTTGCAGATAAAACAACTGTGTTTTGTTTGACATTTCACAGCACACATCATCACCAGAAAATTACACACCACTGAGGTGTAGGAAGCTGACACTTAAATATTATTCCTGCTCACAAAAACCATTGTCTCACATCCATAAAACATCTCAGCTGTATAACATTCAGATTAAGTCATCACTAAGATGACGTCTGTCTGATATTTAATGAGACAAGGAGAGATGATGAGAAAGCCTAGACAGTGGGGGAAGGTCTGAGGGTGGATGGATTAAAAACCCCTGCAGGATGACATCAGTACAGGAGGAAGTAAGGAGGGGGATGTATGAGAAAGCAGAAGGGTATACATATGCCCTAAATCATACCACTCTTCTAAAACCCCACTTCCTTGTCAAAGAAATAAAGACCAATGGGAGCAGGCTTATAAAGAGACTGCAGAGGCCAGTAGAAGAAGGGGGAACCTCTCAATGTCTGCTGTCCAGGGAAGTGGGAAGGAGAAACAGGGAAACTAGAGCTGCTGCTGGCAGTCCACTCGGCACAAAGCCTTCTCTCAAATCCCAGCATGCTGGACTGGTTGAACAGTGGGGCTGAAACACTGCTGGTGCTCAGCAGACACAGACTCAGCCAGGAAGTCTGATCATGTCTGAGACATTGACTGCTGCTGAATAACCTTTTGTTAATGATTGTTACAATTATAGGGCTGGGTCACCAAAATGTATTCAATGCACCGCAAAACAATTGCAAGTCTGTCAGCGGCTGAATAACTTTTCTGATGATACAAAGATTACTTGCTTCAGTAACAGTCAGGTTTTCCTGTACTATATTCTCCTCAGGGTACTACAGTATTATACACAGCCACAGGTATGTCATGCATGAGATTAAAGTCCCTCAAAGTGACTGATGCCAAAAGCTCTTCAGGAAGAATGTTCAGTCACAGCATGCTGTCACAGCTCACATCCCCACTGAGCCACAGGCAACTCAATCAGCAACAGCATCTAAGTACAGGACAAAGTGATTTCTTAAGGTTGAAGTTAAGTGGTTTGTACCGGCGTTTAAAGGCAGGGGCAGATTAAAAGGTCAAGATTTAATGCGGTTTGTAGAGCAATCAGATTATTATCGTGGAGTAATTCATAAAGAGTTTTGCTTCAGTTAAGGTTCATCCTTTTAATGGAGAATAATCACTCTTTTGTACTGGAATCGCCTGACCTGGATGTATAAAGTTATTTAAAGCACAAATCAAATTTCCTTCAGTGAGATGCGCTGTGCGTAAAGCGTGTGTCCGGAGAGCGCACTATACACACAAAACCGTTATTTCATGGCAGACACAAAAAGGCACCTCACAAATGCAATTACATTTTTCCTACTGGAAAACTACCCTACATCAGGGGGGAGTTGTAAAAGTTCTGAAGCCTGGCCAACACCTCCGACAAAGCCCGATGGAAACTTTGCAAGCTGCGCGCAACATATTTGTGTACGACTGTGTCATGAACTGCCCGGATAAAATTACAAAGAAATGTTGGAGAGATTGCACTGGATTCGGCTGTTATGTAGTTGAAGCTTGTCGCTATGAATATCTTTTGTTAACTTTTACTCTAATCTATATTTGCATATCTTTGGAAAAGTAGAACTTACCTGGCAGATTCTGCCAAATAAAAGTCAACGGCATATCCAAAGTAGCTTCCTTGAGGTCCGCTATAAACAGCTGGGTTGTCCACGTCCAGGTTGAACGCCTCGCAGACAGGCTGACACACACTCAACAACAGCCCCATCATACAAAGCAGTGAGCGCGCATGAAGGGCTAACGGTACTATCCCCGGCGTTTTTGCGCAAAATCGTTGCAAGCCCATTTTGAAGTATAAATTAATCCACTTAAGTTTGGTTTAAATAGCAAAACTGTCCCAAATTTGTGCTTTCACGTCCGTGGAAGAGGAGTGAAAACGGTGGTGGATTATGGCTAAAACTGCATCCCTGTTATTTTAACCGGCCAGTATCTCCTGAAGGCTCCGTCAGCTCCTCAGTGTCCTCACTCCTCTCTCTGCGCCTCTTTCCCTGCGTCTCCAGGCCCACGCCTTCTCTGCTCACCTAATCACGAAACACGGAGCAGGGAGTTCCCACACCCGTGACAAAGTTTGCAAGAGGAGGAGCCTGTGATTCCCTTGGAAAAACTTTGAACCAGGCTTTTCTCGACGGCCAGCCAGTAATGTCTGAGTAGGGGTTAACCAGCGGAGCAAAAACTTCACCACTTCTGCTCTGACTTCTTCAAGAGCCTTATCTTATATGCAGAGATTTGTACGTAACACAGGGACAATGGATCCAAAATGCTGCTACGGTTTTTATCTCCCACTTATCTTGACTCTTTGAAGCTGCAGTTGTAATAGGGTCACATGTCCAGCTGGCTCTTTACAATGACATGTCAATTTTTGTTTCATCTCTGCCCCTTGATATTTTCAAGGAAAATTCAGGAATGCAAACTACAACTGATTATTTATGATGTCGTTTTAGTTTAGTTTTTATTCACTTGACACAATGACAACCAAGATATAGTTCATCCAGAGGCAAGAGACAAAAAAAAGGCTTATTTACAGCTTCCACCATAATAAAATATTGAATGAAACTGTCAGTACAATGCAAGTAAGTGAAAAGAATATGTTTAAAGATAATAACAAGAAATACATTGTATTTTCACTGCACTGACCAATTAGAGAGATTTACATTTCACTATGAGTAAAACAAATAATGTATGACATCACATGTGTAAAAGCAGTCATAATGGAAGTGCAGTTAAAACCTATGCCAGATCAAACATGCGAAGCATTGGTATTTCGCTGTGGCGACCCCTGAGGGGAGCAGCCGAAAGGAGAAGAAGGAGAAGAAGAATGGAAGTGCTGTTAAATTATCTGTTTTGTCCTTCTTTGATTGGTTTCTTGTTTTTCTTGTCAAAACCAGGAATAAAACCAGCTCATGTTCTACTGGTTAAAGGAAGCACATTTTGAAAAATATTATTAAAATAGGTCTGGCGGTTCTAAAAAAAAAAATGATGTTGAATTATCAAAATTTTCACTCAAATGAGGAATTTTTAAATAACTGGACATACAACAAGTCATTTGGAGTTCTCAATACTGTATTTGTAATGAGACAGACATAAACACTGTCCACAGTTAGTCCTGCAAGACTAATAAAACCCCAGCAGAACCATCAACACCATTCTGACATACTGGGATAATGTGCCAGGGAGTCAACATGATGGTGCACATGGCAGCGACAGGGAATGTGTGTGGTCAATAGCAGGTCATCTGCATTCAACACAACAGACACTGAAAGAGCCTGTTTGATACAGGGCTGAAAACCACTAGTACACAGGATAGTGGAGTGATGGATTCCTGTGCTCAAAACTAAAATACACATTCTGCGGACATGTAAAAGTTTAATTAACTTGTTAAAAGAAGGAACAAAATGTCTCTCTTAATGCGCAAAGACATGACTGTCCCAGACACTGAATAGTTAAAGTGTCAATTTTACATTTGCATTGTTGGAAAAGAATGAATTTGACAAAAATTTGAGAAAATAACAACTACATTTGTACATACATTTTGACTGTGGCTGTCTAGGTTTTGAGGGTTCAATAAACTTTCCAAATGTACAGTCCAATGACATAACTCCACTCAAATTATACCTTCATCACTCTCAGCTTCCATCTCAATGTGTTACTCATATGTATTTCTAGCTAATTACAGTGTTGATCTGATTTGAGCTTATGATGTCTTCTACTGCAGTGAGGGGGGCATGGGAAGAGTTTCCTGAGTCACAGAAGAGCAAAGCAGTCAGAAAATGCTTTGGGCTGCGAAAAGCAACTACTGACTGAATTGAGACCTTTAATAAACCAATCCTGGACGGCTGGAATTAGTGACTGTTGGTATAGCTGATTCACTCAAAGCCTCAGGGATTGAAAACAGGGGCCAAATTTAGCTGTGTGGCAGTAGCAACATGAACTCTGCGTCAAGTGCTGCTTATATTTATAACTGGTCTGAAGAATCCAGCTGAGGGAGTGTGGTCTGACTGTATAGACTGATGGGAGTAATCCGGAGTGTCTGGGGGCAGTTCACAGCTGCTGGGGGCACTTGATGGTTCAAAGCCCTAATCCTGGAGTATCCCATTCTCTCACTCTGTTTTTAGGTGCAATGGATGGGATAGCAGATGAACAAGACCCAGAGTTCAAGGCGCGGTCGGTGTAGCCATCAAAATGATTTGGAGCCCAAAGTTTCCCACTGGAATCAAATTTGTTTTTCAGAATAAGCCCTGAAATTAGATGTTTGTGCATTACCCGCAGGCGTGTTCATCAATTTAAAGTGTATGTTGTTGTGATTTGCTTGTCAGGATATATTCTAAAGTATGGTTCTCATCGCCTCGTCGCCTTGTGACCCACATTTTCCATTGGCTGTCAAGTGGACACCCTCTTCTATGGAGCTCTTTTTTTAAGCTAGTAAACATACAGCATGAGTAAATTTGAAGCAAAATATGCACAAATTTGAAGTCATGCCACAAAATAATAAAAAAAACTCTAAAATTCTAAAGCAAACAAGAATCATATTTTAGTGAACAAAGAGAGCATCACCCACTGGTTTCTGAATGGCTGTTTTGAGGCCAACTAGGTTACTAGGTCACTTCCTGGCAGCAGAGCTACAGGAGTGTAGTAACCTAATGCCACTTAATTACTAGCTTACCAACGTGGTAAAACTTCACCCAGCATTAACAGTCACATTACAGTGTTGTTAGTGTAAACACTTGACCCATAACTACAATTGAGTGTCTGTCAAGTAAGACTATGCTCTTTTAAATAGAAGCTACAAAGGTCAGACTCGTTCCACCTCAGCTGGCGAGTTGAGGTACCATACCGCCTTGTCAATCAAACCCTAGCACGGCAGAGATTTGTTGAATTATTTGCCGTAATATCTTCATAACAGAGGAAAAGGTTAAAGACGGACCATCCGATCACTTATTAAAAGGTCCAAACAAAACATACGAGACCATGATGACTCATGACAAAAATGTATTCACTTAGTATTTTCAGAGAGAAGTCCAATGTAAGTCAGTGGGAGTCAGGGCTTCTTGGAGCCAAATGAAAGGTGGTATGACAACTGATTTACTTACAAGTTACTTCTGCATCAACCTAGGCATTACTCACTGACAAGGATGGACAAAATAATATTACCAAAATGCATTAAATACTGAAAAAAATGAACAAAAATGATCAAAATCTGTAACAATTACCAAAAAAATCAACAAAACAATTGATGATATGAACAAAATAATCCACAAAATGTACAAAAATGTTTTCAAAATGAACAAAGTAAAAAGTAAAATAAAGGAAAATCAACATAGTGACATAACATCAGTTGAGACCTGAAGTTATGTATGAGGTCAGAAGAAGAAGGCAACTCTATGGGTACAGATAATCCCAGTATTGGCTCTTAATCTGTATCGTATTGATCTTCTTCTGTGTTATCTGTTTTGAAATTATCCATTAAACACACCTAACGCATTCACCATTTGCACTTTGAAAGAATTTGCTAGAATGCAGGACTAATTTCTCCTTTGTATTGACTCCCTTCATGTGTGTCATCCGGTAGCAGCTTAACCTACAAGCCTGTGGCTGTGTGGTATGTTTTCATATTTTTGTGAGAGGCTAGAGCCTTGGTTCTTCTTATGGTGATGCGTAATTGGGTTTGGCTAACTCAACAGTATTTTCCGTCTTGCAGTAACTATGATTTCCGTTGAATAAGGGGTGTGGTTTTGTTCCAATACCTCAGCATTGACATCATAACTTGGCCACTATGGCAACAGATCTGAAGTGCAGCAAAACACTTATAGAACATTTCACAGGACTCGACACAGCTGGCCAACTCTTTTAAATTTAGATCTGTCACATTGGCACTTCTGCGAGGTCAGACATATACAAGTATGTTCTAAAACACACACACACACACACACTGTGCATGCACCTACACAAAATGGCTTTTTCTTCTTTGGTGACTGAGCATATGTTTTCCAATATACTGTAGCCATTTATTAATAGCACTGCTCAAAGGTAATTATTAATCTCCACAGAGTAAAATAAAGATAATTTGTGAGGGTGCTGTTATGAGAACTCATTTAACTATTTATTTAGAAAAAAAATGTAAGTGGCCTGGAACAGAAGGCCTTTCCTGGAGTTTTTTTCATTAGTAAATGTCTTCTATTAACCCAGTGCTTCAGGTTGAAGTGTGCCAACAAGAACTCAGCCTCATTCAAATGTGTTCTAGTTATTTTGGAGCTAGAAAAATGTGACAGAGTAAATTTAGCTCTTGTTAAATGTTGAATGTTAAATGATTTTTTATTTTAAACCCTACATTAAAGTTCTGTTTGTTGGACCAGAGCTTTAAACAATTCAGTGTGATTCATGGAGAAAAATTATTTATGTCTTTAAAAGAAGTTATGCTGTGCTGTATTGCATTTATATCAGAAATCAGAACTGGGAATAACATCACAATCAAGATGACTGCACTTCACTGCAAGTTTGAAACAGAGCGCAAATAACCATTGTAGCCAGGTTAGTCATTGCCAGTTATACCAACTCAAACACAGCCAGAGGTGGGTAGTACTTGAGTACATTTACTCCTTTGCATGTACTTGAGTAGTTTTTACAAAAAAAATACTTCACAAAGTAGCTGTTTTGTAGTATACTTTGTATACTTTATATTTTTTATACTGCTCATTTATGAGGCAAAAAATTGACTGCTACTCAGTTACTTTGTATCAGAGCTCAATGGGTAAAAAAGGTTGAAATAAAAAAATACAGTACATACTAATAAAATGCATTTTTTTAAATGATAAATTAAATTATCAGAATGATTAAACTAAGCAGCAAAATGTACAAGAATTTACAAAAATGATCACATAAATGAACAGAATGAACAAAATAATCATGAGATATTTAAAATTAACAATATAACAACGAAATTGAACCAAAAAAATCACAAAATAAGCAACCATATGAGCAAAAATGATTAAAATATTCAAGCAAGTTAACAAAAATGAACAAAATATTTGTTTGAAAGTAATTTATCATGTCAGGTCACTCGGGGCTGGCTCCATATAGGAGTTCATCCCCTTTAGTCCCAAAAAATTGTTCAACTTTAGAGCAGAAATAAACATGTTTCCAGTCTCGTTCAAACTATGATTTTGGTCTCTGGATTATTTCTACCTCTGCGAACACTGTACATGAGGTGAATTTCTGCATGACTCCCTTATTTATATGATCCAAATTTCCATAGCTGTGGAGAATTAAAACCATAGACACTTTGATTGACAGGTGTGCCTGATAAGATAAGATAAGATAAGATAAGATAAGATAAGATAAGATAAGATAAGATAAGATAAGATAAGACTTTATTTATATCACACTGGAGAAATTCCTTTGTATCAGCAACATACAGTGTTGACACAGAGAATAAATAATAGAGCACACATGAAAGTTCAAGTAAATTTTACCCCATCTACACACAGAGAGAATAAGAAATAAGGGGGCATCAAGGAAGAACAGTATTGCACTCAGACTGGATTATGTACAAATTGCACAGGATCATTTTTACAAATGGTGTTATTTACACAATGCAATGGTTAAAGTGCAGAGAACATTGGGCCAATATTTAAAATTTTGAGTCAGAGGCTTTCCTCAGCCCACCTCAACTCTGATCACACTCCACCTCACAGTCTGTTTATAAATTCGTTTGGCATAGGCAGTGGTGCTAATATCATTACTCCCAGGAATTCCTTGGTAAAGCTTTTAGAAAACGATGAGTGATCACAAAGGGTTCATTCCAGGCATGTGGTTTTCCTTCTGGCGACTGGACTGGAATTTTGGTTTGAAGATGTTTTGCTACCTATCCAGGAAGCTTCTACAGTTCTGACTGGTCTCATGTTGGCATCCAGAATTTATACTCTGTGGCTTAGGACTCCACCCTTTCATCCTAAAAGGGCATCATCCTCTGTAACAACCCTGGCCCAGGTGAAACTAACACCAGTATCAGCAGCATCACCAAAAGCTCCAGTTCCAGCTCCTGGTAGCATGTGACATTTTATCCCATATGTTTCCAGGTGGATCCTTTTCACTACTGTTAAATGTGTTTTAAGGGGATTTTTTAACTTATTTAATTCATGTAGAACATATGATAAAAGTTTAGAAAATTGTCAAATCTTGTTAGTACAAACCAACCTAAACTTTCGAACGAATACAGTCTTGACTCTCTCTGCTACTTCTGGAAGACCTTTATTTCCTCAGGCCACATCCTCCTCCCTCATGTCATTTCTCTTTGCTGCACAAAAGGTGGGTTGACACTGATGGAGTCCATGGGGGTGTGGGGTAGGGAGACACCCTGATGGCTCCCATTAGGCAACTGTTAGCCTTTTAAGTCACAGAATAAACACCATTTTATCACTCAGTAACAGACAGTAAATAAGGCCACAACAGGCAACTCGATAGTTTGTACACACACCAGTCACCCATCACAACAATAGAGGGGATTTAACTTCTGTTTATTCCTTTAACAGTGTGCCAATTCCTCTCGGATGTATTGGATTTGTGTTTCATTTAGTTGTGGATAAAATGTCTTGGTGAGGAAATTGGGGGTAATGATGGAAAATGGGGTTTCTGAACAGAGCCCTGTACTGTTATAATGGCCTTGAATCGCATAAGTCACTGAGAAGAATGGGCTACTGTGGCTTAGGATTTAACCTGTTCTTGATCTAGATCATAAGCCTGAAACCTGTCATGAAAAGGCTTTCAGACACAGAGAGCAAGTTTTCCTTCCTCCTCCTTCGTCTCCTCTCTGTATCTCCCCTCAACTGCAGAAACACCATGATACGTATCTTACAAGCAGGAAATTCCTCCAGTGTAAAAGCCTGCCTGGGCTTCCTGTTTCAACAATTTCCTACTCTTTCCGTCTGTTAGACCTGCACACAAACACACACAATACACACTCCATTCCTTAGCCCCTTTCTTTCCTCATCGTGCTCTGTTACATTCCCCATGTACAATGAAGAGGGGTGATGAGGTGTTGCTGATTGCTCCAGCCAGTTTGAAGGATTGCACATTGGGTGACAGATTTGTCATGTAGGGATGGAAGTCCTTAGCTGTTGCTGAGTGGACTGTCTATTGTTTTCAACACAAGCTCTTAGCAACATAGTAGCTGAGTGAATCATATGATTGTTTTAAACAGAGAAATCATCCCTCAGGCTCCTTACAAGGCAATGATCACATCCCTTGTGCAACTTTGTTTCCTTTTGTGAGCTTTTACTGTCAGTCTCAAGAAATTGAGACAACGTGTGTGGGAAGATGACCCAAACAGTATCTTTTGTTTAGTTGCCTTGTTAAAACAGCCACAAAATGTCTGAAAATGAGTAGTTGTGTTTTATGTACATCTGCTAATCGGTCTGAGTGAGCAGAGCAGTAAAATCAGCAGCATGCAAGCTGCTGGGGGGAAGCGTTTTTGTTGCCAGCTCTATTAACCTTGTTCTGCACTCCATAGCACACACAAGTGTCCATGAACGCATCTCAGACCTGCATGCATTGACAGCCAACGTTGAGCCTATAGGTCTCTGTCCTCACTGCACATAACTGACTTAAAACACCAGTTTTAAGAGGCAGCATTACACTTGACATCACTTATAGGGAGGTACTCAACGAAAGTGACTAGGGTGATGAAAAAAGAAAATATACAATTATTTAGTAGCACATATATCTTAAATCCTATTCATCAAATATTTCTTAGCGCTAGTGCAGGTTTATTTTCTCAAGTAAAACTGGCTGGTGTTAAAGAAAAAGTCTTAAAAAAACAAACAAACAAATGAGGAAAGAGGTCAACCTTGTTATTCAAGTGAAAGTGAAAATGTACAGACGTGGATAAAATTGTTGGCACCCCTCTGTAAATGACAAAAAATCCCAAAAAGGTCAGAGAAATAATTTGAATCTGACAAAAGTAATAATAAATAGAAACTTTATGAAAATTAACCAATGAAAATCAGACATTGCTTTTGAATTGTAGTTCAACAGAATTATTTTAAAAAACA
>JAQQAE010000874.1:0-28803 GCA_029823295.1 Pseudamia nigra
CCCCACACACACACACATTAAATGAGACTGCACTTATAAAACCGTGTGGCCGTGTACCAGAGTTAGCCATAATGCTAGTTTTCACTGGTAGTCCCTTTGCCAGATGTTAATGGACATCCTAATGGAACTAAAAGGAAATTAAACAAGTCATAAAAGTACATTATAATAAAACACTTACACAATATGACATTTAAGTAGTGCTTTACTTAAGCCATTAAGTTCACTGCTAGCTACTGATTAAAGCACACATGTTTTTGCTAGGGCATCAGAAAATGATTAGCTATATGTTGAGCAGCGCATTAATGTGAAATTTTCGGTGAAACTGCACAAAACAGTAGCCAAATCTTCTTATCCTTTAATTGAGATGTACAGTATGTGGAGCACTGCATGTCGTGTACATGTGTTTGAATGGAACAAAAGATTTAGTGAAGGCAGAGAGGATGTCCAAAATGATGAATGTTCTGGATGCCTACCAAGACCTTCTGAAAACAAATTGTTTGAAATCAATGAAAGAGACCACGATTCTGGAAAAGTGGCTTCATTCTTCATCACGACAACACTCCAGCTCACACTGGCCTCTCTGTAAAGCACTTTATGACTCAAAACCAATTCAGTGCTTGATCACCCTCCGTGTTCACTTGATCTAGTGCCATGTGACTTTTTCCTAAGATGAAATCTGTGTCAAAAGTACACGTTATGAGTCTGTCAGAGGTTAAGAAAAGAATGAGAGGTTCTGAGAAACTGTCTGAAGAAGACCTACTGCACTGCTTTGATCAGTGGAAGACCTGAGTGCAGTGGTGCGTTGATGCAGGACTGAAAGAGTAAAGACGTTCAAAATGTTTTTGCTCAATAAAATTGTATTATAGCACACATTTGTATTTACATCCCCATATGACAGAATTCATTCCCTAAATTTGGGTATAGGGGCCCAAAATGGTTTGTGGGTCATTCTAATTGTGTTGCTCATATGTTTAGTAATTTTTGTAAATTTTGTTCAGAATTTTGTTAAATTGCTTCATTATTGGGCTCATACTGGGTTCATTTTTGATTTTCTTATTATTTTTATAGTCATTCATTATCTTTATTTTAATTTTTTTTGGCTCAATGTCTTTTTTAGGTGCATAATCTGTGCATTTTTGCTGCTCTTCCTCATTACATTTTCCATTTTCATTCACTTTCTTTTCTTCTTGTGTATTTCTGGTAAATGATGCTACTTTTCTTTATTGTATTATTCACTTTTAATGATTCTCTTTTATCTTCATTCATTTTAGTTCACTTTCTTTATTATTCTGTTCATTCTTTGCTCAACTTTTGTGAAGTATTTTGCTCATTTATTGATTGTCTTCTTGATTATTTTATTCATATTTAGATTTAATATGTTCTTTTTAATGGATTATTTTTGTTCAGTTTTAATGTTCTTGAATATTTGTTCAAGCTGTTATTTGATCTGCTTAGATCATTTAGTGCCAATTTTGTATCCATCATTTTGCTCAATTGTTCATTTTCTTGATTACTGTATTATTATTTAGTGCTGTTTTTATGCATCTTCTTATTTTTACACCTAAATAGTAAATACATAAAAATACTACTATCCTTAAGTGTTAGTGCTCCAGTAGCTGTCTGGACTCATGGAGACCAAATTTGTGTCCCCATGGTGTTGAGGCGTACCGTACCTACAGATTGGTGTGGATTCACGTTTTGGTTCCCACTTGTATATTAAAACACACCCACACACACATACTGTACATTCACTTTCTGGAGACTTGACCCAACCAGAACATGCCTGACCCCTCACCCCTAACCCTCACCTTCCAAGAAAAGTCAGTCCTCAAATTTAATAATTGATGGTATGCAGACTTGTATTCTGTCTCCATAATGGAGCCAAGTCACTACAAATGACAGCAGGAAAAGATTTATGCTCCCATAATATAATAAATACCTTGACCACACATAGATACTCAGAGGAGATACATTCAGGAGAGATAGTGGAAGGAAGACATAAGCAGTAGATTGGAAATTAGATTAATTTGCACTACATTTTACTGTGACTGTCTTCATTAGCTCTTATCTCACTTTTCATATACATAAATATCGCTTTCAGTTAGATGATATCCCATTCTCAGAGGCAGCTTTTCAGACTTTAGCACTAAAATGAACCTGCATCAGTACTTTCATTTAAATGAATTTCAGTTGCCTTCCTTATAACCATAGACTTAGAAACACTCAGCTGTCAAGGGTCTGTGGCCTTCTGGTCAGCAGGACGACCTGATTCATAGTTCAGTTGTTACATGACTACTTGTCCCTCTGTCAGCTGGCCAATGCAACTACAGCACAACCTGCAACTCCCCTGACCACAAGCCACAGTTACATAACGGACAATACTTTTCCATCTGGCTTCTGTTATTTCAGTTTTCCTTTAAGAAAAAAAAAGGCAGTAGAAACCGTATGCACGTATAGTAACTGACAAGAATGATCAGCAGCACAGGGTAAATGTTATGGACAATTTCATCAACATACATCTTCACAGAACAGTTGTATTTTCTAAAAACATCGCATGATTCTTGCTAGAAAGAGGACCTTCCCCTAGGCTGTATTAACCATACCTCCAGCTATAATTTCCACCAGCAGGCAGCTTCCACAAGTAATAATAACAAAGTGAAAGGGAAAGGAAATTATTACCCTGCAGCTTTGTGCCTTGTGCGTTTAACTTCCCAAAATATCTATTTGTCTAAGTTAATAATTAACAGGTCGTTTTTCTAATATTTTAAGTAAATTACAAACTGGATTTATGATCCATACAGTATTTCTCTTCCAATATGATGCAACTCTTAATTTTTCTCTGAAACTGCCTTTGGGTAGACCAACATTTTTTGCTCTCTGGCCAAGTTTTCTGCTTATGTGGTCAGTCTGTCAGCAGTCGTTTGGTCCAATAAAGACAGTTTTTTTTTCTCCCTCTCTCCCCTCAGTCCAACCACAATCCCTCTCGGAGTCAGTTGTCTGCTTGTGTAATGGAAAAGGAGTATTTCGCACTAATTCTTGCTTATTCCTTTTCCATCCATGGTGGGGCTCAAGGCAGTGGTTCTTTGAGAGTCTCAGAGGTCTTTTAAGTTGAGCTCAGTTGGAATGGTGTCATCTAGACACTGTGACATGTTCAGTGCAGAACATACATTTAGCTGTCTTTTGCATAATATAATCAGCATGTCCCATGATTCATTGGGAAGGATTTGGCAGCTTTGGATGAGTATGATAAGTGTCTGTGTTAAAAATATAAGTACATGCAACCATTTAATGTTAATGCAAAACTGTAAAGATTTTTTGTTGAATCAGTCATTTTTTCAGGAGTTGAAGAATACTTTTTACTTTTACTCAGTTACAATTGTGATGAGAACAACTGTGCTTCCACATGGAAACATTCGGCCTCACGTCAATGAATCAGCATGAAATTAACAAAAAATAAAACAAAATGAGCACAAAACCAACAAAATTATCAACTAAAATCAACAAAATTATCAACTAAATGAAGACTAACCAAATAACCGGCAAAACTGAACATCAACCAAATAGACAACAAAATGATCAAAAATGAACAAAATGAGCAAGTAAATTAACAAATGAACACAACAACCAATTGAATTAAACAAATTCAACAATCTTGTTGAATGTGTTATTTATCTAAATAACAACATGATCAAAAATGATCACAATAATCAAGTAAATTAACAAAGATTAACTAAACAACTAGCAAACTTGAAAGTGACATGAACCAAATAGAGCAAAATGAGCAAAAATGAACAAAAAGAGCAAGGAAATTAACAGAGATGAACAAAATGACCAAATAAATAAAAAAATTCAACAACATAAGCAACAAAATCTGCAAAATAATCAAGAAAATAAACAGAAATGTGAACAAGATAACTAATAAATGTTGCAATAAGCAAATTCTGATCAGTGTCTATCACCGTGTATTCTTACACATGCCTAGTTCTGGATGTGACACTGGATTCATTTAATTAATGTGAGCTTTACATTTTTTTTAACCTGTAGAATAAATAACCCGTTAGGCTGTAAAATATTCAACATTACAAAGTTACTCACTACTCTGAATAATTATGAATAGTGTACTTTTATTTTTCCTAATTCCAGTATATTCTGGTCTCAATTTGGGTGGTCTTCACTACCAGTACAAACCTGCTCAGGCTGTATCATCATTGCTTGCAGCTTTAGTTGCATTTTTATAGTTTCTGATAATTTTCTTGGTCCAACAATTTGGTCCAACAAACACAGGTGGTCTCACCTTTTTTCAAGTTGAGACACACTTTCATAAATGAACACCAGGCAAATGTAATTTCTATAAACTAGTAAACATAATCTATGGTACATACAGATTATAGTTTGAAGAAAGTATATGTAAATACATATATTTCCACAGCTGCAGTAAAATTTAAAGGACAGAGGACATTTAAAAATAAGCAACTTTCAGAAATTAATACCAGGCGTGTGTTCTATTCTAAGCTAGTAAACATAATCTAAATTTGAAGAAAATATTCACATACGGTATTTCCAAAAAATCAAATTATTAAGAAAATAAAAACTGTTCAAAAAATGAACAAAATAATAAAGAAAATGGAAAAGTTTGACTAAAATAATAAGCCAAATTACAAAAGCCAAAAATTAGAAAAGCACCAACAAAATGAACAAAGCAGTCCAAAGTACAAGCTTCAAAAAGACCCACAAAAATGAACACAAAAAAATCAACAAATATTGAAGATAATGAACCAAAAGTATCAAAATAAAGAAAATAATTAATAAAAATACAATGCCTTAAAATATGATGAAACAAAATGTTTGTATATTTTTTCAGAGTAACTCTAATGCATTACAATGACTTTGGTTTCACAATGCCCCTGTTTACTGTGTTTTTACAGCCCTGTGCTGTTTTAAAGAGCAGATGATTGGTTGTTTTGGGATGATGGCACTGCCCCAGAGGAAGATGCTGGTAACATGTTGAAAGGGGATCTATGAAGAATGACAGGCATGCACTGAGAGAATTAACCCCCACAGACGCCACCAACCTCTGTACGCTTCCCCTCTTTGCTTCATTATAGAGGACGTAGACCACATACTGTAGCACTGGATTGGGTTACACATTCTGTATGGGGCTAGTCTGTGTGGGAGTAATGCTATCTGAGATGATTATGGAGGGTCCACCGTAATTTAACTCTGCAACTTGCTCTTGCTTCATACCAATTTCTCCTTATTTTGACATGTTGTCACCAAGTGTCTCAGGGGAACTTCTGTCTTCACCAGAGGGCTACTCCTCTGAGCTCCTATTGGCTGCTGTCTGGGGCAGTGGGTGTGGCTATGTAGATGTAGCCTCCTACTTGTCAGTCTTGCTGGACAAGAGGCAGAAGCATGTTCCCAAACTCCTCCCAGCTCCCTTTTACACACAAGCAAACCCAGCTTCTGTTATGGCAGGGCTGCACACTGGCATTTACCAAAACAACCACGGCATGCCACTGTCCCTAACAGCAGCACCCCGCCTTCTCAGGAGACAGACAGGCTGAACTGAGCTGAGAGCAGGCTGTAGTGGACTGTTTGGGAAACACACCCTCACATCAGCGAGACAAAACTCCTGAAAAGATCTCTCAAGGTAAGCTCTCATTTAATATTCATCTCATACAGTAACTGCACTGGAGAAGTACTGCTGAATTGGATTGTTAATCAAAGCCGAGATTTTAAATGTTGACCTTGAATGTCTTCGATTCAGGGGTGGGCTGATCTAAATTCAGGGTCAGAAAAGCTTTTGACTCCAATGTAATTAACAAATTGTGTGGAGAGAACCTCTCAGTCTGTGCAGAATACAGATCAGACTTTCCGGAGAATAACTTTCCCTTTTAAAGAGATTAAATAGTGAATTACATCTACATTAACACGAGCAGACACGCAGTGGATTTTCTATTTTAACCTTGCCATGTTAACGTGCCATGGCTTTCTCCCTCATGTGAAGCCCCTGGCAGCTGTTTCATCCTTTGAGCTTTGGCTCCACATGCCACACAATGAAGCTCAGATACCACAATGCAACTCTGACCCATGTTACTGTTGGAAAAGGACCAGGACATCTCCACTGGTCCAAATTATCCGCAGGCAAACACACGCAAACTAAAAAAAAAAAAAAAAAACTACAGAACCTGAGGGATTTCTAGGAAGTTTTGAAGGAGGCAAAAATGTGAGTATAAAAAAAGGAGACACAGATAGAGCAGGAGGCCAAAGGGAGCTCAAGTCCAAACAGTTGGCTTTGCTTTCTTAAATCAACTCTGAACAGAACAGAAGGTTTTGAGTTATGCACTGGAAAAACCACAGTCTGTACAGCCAGAAGTGGAGGAGAGATGATTTTTCTGGGAACAGAACATAGCCAGTGAAACATAGGCATACATACTGTACAGACAAATGGACGTGTACTGGAAAGAAAAGAGAGACAAGTTGAGGGACATGTGCAAAGTGTACAGAGAGAACTTTTTTTGCACACTTTTACAACATTCAGAAAGTCATCTCCAGTTTTAGAAGTCAGGCATTTAAATTTTATACGTATGTCCATAAACTGGTTCTGTCCAAATACCGCAGGGTGGGTACATGGGACAAAGTCATTCAGTGTCTACGCTGGAAGCCCTAGTGATGATTCTCTGCATGTTCACCCCAAGTGAACCCAGCAAAAGCAAAAACATCAGAGAATATGATAATAACACGATTCTGTAAGTCGTGAGAATGCAGTATAATCAGCATTAAGGTGTATTTTGGTGGCACAGTCAGTTTCTAAACCAGGGCTCAGTAACTTTTACAATCTGAACAGCCATTTTCATGTCAAGTGTCACAGAAAAATATTTGAACCTTTTATGTACACATGATGCACACACTTTAGCTGTATAGAAAATGCACTATGATTTTACTCTTTTTTCATTTTCTTTATTATTTTGGTCACTTGTACTGATTTAGTTTATTAATTATTTGTATTTAGTTTTTGTTCATTAAATGGATTGTTTTGCACATTATTGTTAACTTTATAGATTTTTTTCAAATCATTTTGTTCTTTTTGCAAATTATAGGGTCAATTTTTTGTTCATCTATTCAGTTGATTTACCATTTTATTCATCTTTTTGAAAATATTTTGTTCCTTATTTTGCTTATTGTTGTTCAGTTTTTGTTTTTTGTGTATTTACTTGAGCATTTTGTTCAGTTTTTATTCATTTTCACCATGCTTATTAATTATTTTACTTACTTTTGTTATGTTGAGTTTTGTCCTAATCCTGTTCATTTTTTCACTTACTGTATTTTGTTCATTTTCTTGGTTTCAGTGGCCCGGGAACCACTGCAGACCCCTGGTCTAAACAAATATCAAGTCCTTTGTTATTATCGGAGCATTGCACATCCTTGTTTCATAAAGGAGGTCACCCCTGTTGCTGTGTCTTGAGTTCACATTTAATTTGTGGTTTTGGTCAAGAATGCTGTGGCTAGGATGCTTTGGTTGTGAGGTTTATGCTGATGCAGGAAGAGACGGGAAGTTCTATGCTAGAAGGGACACATTTACAAATAGGAGGAGATGAGAACAACTCGAATCAAAGCTGACACTTCCTCATCTTGAAAGTTGACACAAGCTTCAGCTGCATATGAAAATTCTTGACTTTGAAAAGCTTGAAACTCACTCTGATATTTGACAGGCAGCTTTGATGTGCACAGGCAGCAGCGGTAAAACACTGCGCAGTGCTCTTCAGCTGGGGCCTGTTTGGGGTAAGGCAAATATTTTACATTTCATTTCTTGGGTTTCCTGTGAGGTGCGCCTACTGCTCCAAGCATGGGTGATTTAAACGTGTGCCATGAAAATGTGGACAGAGTTAGGCAATGACTGGGAACTGCCTAACCCTAACCCTACTATATTGTTTCCTCTGTGGTAGCCTGGTCAGGAAGAAACAGCTATATTTATGTGCAGGAAAATAGAGGTCTTGTGGGCTGCATTATGCATTTTGGACCTCTGAATTCACGTTGTTTATCGTAGAGTGACAATAATTGACTAAAATGTCTGTTTCTCAGCTGAAAAGATTTTTTTTTATGGAGCACACATCTAATATTGAGAGCAATTTTTTATTTTATTCTAAATATTCCTAATGTAAATTGTACTTCTTGCTGAAGTCCAGCCAACAGCTTGTGTTCTGAACTTGATGATTGGCTCACAGCGGTGAGAGTGATTGAGATGTCTGCAGTAACAGGTGCTTTGCTGTACAGTAGTAATCCACAGAGTTGATCTTCTATTATTATTCACATTCATGGTTAACAATCTATACATATATATATATCATGTGAATACAGTGTGTTTTTCCTGTTTGCTGGTCTGCGTACCTGCAGCATGGTGAACCAAATGAACTTTAATTGGCTTATAAAATGTATGCCTGGGCCTGGGTTTCTTCTATTCTCTCTGACATGTATGCGAGCTGTACACCCACATGTACAGGCTAAACTTAGACTTGTCAGCTCAAGTGCTGAAAGATTCTTCTTAACATTATAAAACCCTGCTGGAAAAATAACATACTGCATATACTGTATCAGATTGAGTGTGTAACACATGCATCGGATTTCTGTAAGGGTGACAGGACAGCTGTGAATGTGACAATGTTTTTTATTGTGATAAATTATGTTTTCAGATCAAATGTTAGAAAAAATTATATCATTATAAAAACATTGCCATTGTCAACTGTCATTTAAACTTAAATAAAACACTCTCTGGCTTTCTTCATTTACCCAGCTACAAAAGATAACATACATTACGAGACACAACCTGCATGCAGGTACTGCTTGAATGTACATTCAAAACATGTACTATATTTCAGAAAGTTCATAAACGTTCAAGAGTACATACAGTCCACATGTCTACTCCCATTTGAAAATGTGTGCTCCTGTGTGTATAATCTGCTGATGTGCTGCTGTTTATCCCTGGCCATCATAGAGAGTGTGAATGATGGACTTCAAAATTCCCAGCAGGGCCTTTTGGTGGTGTTTGTCTGTTTACTGCATAGCTGACATTGTTTGGGGCTGCGGTTCGGCGGCTGCGGTGCCTCAAGAGGACAGTGAGGCTGGTGGTCGGGAGAAGGGAGGGAAGAGGTGAGGACGGATGGAAGGAGGAGAGTATGAGCGTGAGCGTGTATGCCCAGTTACTCACCATACAATATTATCACAGTATGGTGAGATTACTCATAGTGCCAGGATACAGTGATTTGTATGTTAGAAAACATCTACAATGCATTATGATATTGTCGTAACTGAAAAAGAAAAAAATCCGGCAGGAACTATACAGCATATTTGTTTGCAGTATTGTGGGGTCAGTGTGAGTACAACGTCCATAACCACAAATACTGTCATTCTACCAAATAGTGAGTTAAGTCAGACTGGTGTCTGGTGTTTATACTAAATACATGTTTTAAGCAAATCACTGACATTTGACAATAGTTTGATAGTATATTGTGGAATGAGAAATGAGTCACTACACTCAAAAATAGGTTTGAAGTCTTCCATTTCTTTATTGAAGCTGTGCACAGGAAAAACACACAAGACGGTGCAAAAATGAATGGTCTAACAAAGAAAGGCTTCAGTTTTTAAGCATAGTGTAGATTTCATCACCTTAGCATTGGTTACGTTAGCCTCTGTTACAACGAGGAAAAACACTGAGGGAAGGTGAAGGAACGGGACATTTTGCACATATTTACTGATCTCTAATCTCTTGACAGAACACTCAGTCCTAAATGTTACAACAGTTGGTTTCAACCAGTTCTGTAGCTGGTGACAATGTTTGACATAAGGTGATAATGTAGATATGTATTTAGGGCAAAGTTATATCAGTGATTCTTCATTATACAGGCACATAGCGAAATAGTCATGTATCCTTTCTCCCACACTCTCATATGCAACGATGGATATAAACCATGGATGAATGGATGGAACCTTCACCCCCTGTGGGAAATTCACTTCAATCCTCAAAAATTACAATAAAAAAATCATCTGCTAACAGCTGTGGTTATGATGTGAAAAGGATGATCTGGATTGTTCATGATGTTCTCCAAGATGCTGAGTAATGTACTGTACCAACCATACATACTATTCATTTTTATTATCATATAATCACCTGAAAATAAAAGTACAGTGTTTAAATTAGAATGAGCAGTTTAGTGGGAATGTCTCCACAATGAAGTCTATCATGTTTCCACAGTAGCCCAGAATGGACTCGTTCTTCTTTTTTTCTTATTTCCATTTTACGGTGGGTGGCATCCAGCGTTAAGGTACATTACCTTCACCTACTATGTTTGAGGATCAGAGTTATTATCCTCTTAACCAAAAACCCCCAAAAGGACAGAGCTAACATTGTCCTTTTGCATTTTTAGTGGCCACAGTAGCGGACGGACATTCATTTGGTTGTAAACTGCAACCTCATCATTAGATGTAATTACATTTTACACACTGAACCATTCAACACTGACAGATGAATAGTACTTTATGGTGAAAAAGAGTGCATACAGAAGAAAAGAGAAAGAAAAACGCTGGGAAGCAGGAAGGTCGTGAGTCAGAACAATGGCTGTCTGTATTTATGTCTAGGAGTATATTTTGTTCCACTGGCCATGGTGGCTAGGTTAAATAGTCCAAAGTTATTTTCAACTCTCATCCTGCATGGCAGGGCTGTAATCAAGTACACATCAGGCCTGCCACTGCTGAATAATAGCTGCCTGATGCGTGGAAGAAATGAAGTGGTAAGAGTGTGAGAAAAACAGACGTCTTTAGGGAAGGAAAAAGGAGAAAGCCCCTGCGTGTCAGTGAATGTTTGTGCATTGTGCTTTGCGCTCGTGGGAGAATGAATAAGAGGGAGAGTGTGAATGGAGCACAAAAAAACATTGTTTTGTCAGAAACATCTTCCATCTGGTTGTAAAATTAAGACCAAGCATACCATAACTAAACCAGGCCGTGCCAAATCTAATGTAGTCTGCTTCAAGATGAATATGTTAATTAATTTTATGAGCTAACCACACAACACTTGTAAATATACCCTAACATGTTTTACTAGTTGTTGGATATTATATATTTAGATGTTTACTGTATGTGTGTGCTTGTATTTTCAGACACTAAACGTATAACCAGATGTGACAACAAATAACTTCCTAAACTGAAGATCACATGACAATGGAAAGAAGAAATGGTGAGTAATTTAACAGAAGTAGGCTAAATCAAAAATTGAATTGCCTTGTATGATGAAATTTTGTTTCCCTGATTACAGGAAATATCTCACTTCATAAACCAACAGAAAATGGATTTAAAGGGAAGCCCCCATACTCTGTCGAAACTCCTTATGGATTCCATCTTGACCTGGACTTCCTGAAGTATGTGGATGACATTGAGAAAGGCAACACTATCAAAAGAGTACCAATCCAGCGTCGAAGCAAGGGTACCCGTGCCAGCACTCTTCCCAGGCACCTTAACCCTTCTGGTAGTGGTTACCGCCCGAGCCCCTGGGGCTCCACTGGAGCTCTTGGGTCAAGACTGTCAGATGGCCATCATTATGGCTACACTTCCTGGTTTTATGACCAGAGGCCACCTCTTTCCCCCACAGGGCTCAATTCCCTGGCAGAAATGGAAGCCAGAATAAAAGAGTTTGATGAGCAGCCCCTAGGTGAACACATAAGACCCCATCTCCTCCGTGCCTCCAGTCTGCCACTCACAGTATTACTGAGAAAGGGATCAGAGTCCACTGATGACCCGGGCAGCCTCCGAGGTTCGAGGGATCATCTTGGAGGAAGAAACACCTCCTGTGAAGACGTCTTCTATTCCTCCCAGGACTGCTCAGGGCTATGGAGACGTCTCACAGAGGCCCTTGAGCGTGTGGGGGAGCTAGAGATGGAGGTGAGGGTTATTCCAGATCTGAGAGCTCAAATCTGCATTCTCCAGGAAGAAAGAGAACGGCTTCGTCTGGGGATGAATTCACACATCCACCCCCCCTCCCTGAATGGAATCACACACCCTCACACCTCATCGTGCTATAACCCTGCTGACATCAAACGCCCTCGACATGAAAGCCATATTATGTTTCCTATAAACCACAATCAAGATGAGTATAATCCCACTCATGAGTGGAGGACTAGTACCGACCTGGATGAGCTATTGACGGTGACATCCCTGCAGGCCAAAGTAGCTATACTGGAGCAGAAGCTCCATGAGACAGGCCTGGAACTCCAGAGGGTCTCAGAGCTGCTCAAGGAGCAGCAGGAGGAGAGCAGAACAAAAAGTGACAAGATTGAGCACCTTATGAGGAATCCTGGTGAATGGGTTTGTGCAGAGAGAGTGGTGGTAGAGCAGGATCGAGATGTGACAGTGGTAAGAAGCCTACAACCATTCATTCATGGAAGAACCTCTAGTGACCAAAAAAGTCGGCAACTTGACTCTGTTGTCAATTCCACATCTGCTTTTTCTGGAGACCACCGTGTGGAAGCTGTACCTGAAGGAGTAGACACAGAGGTGGTGGTCCACCACATAAAGAAGATCAAGCGGCTCCTGGATCACCAGTGGAAGTGTTTGTGTGCAGAGAATGAGTCAGGAGGGGAGGGAAGACCTGTGCAACACTTAGACCCCAAAGTCAACGCTCTGCAGCTGGAAATGATGGGACTGGTTGACATTTTATCCTCCTACTACGCTGAGCAGAAACACAGCAATGAAGAGGCCCCTCATGAAGGTATTATATTTAATACAGACTCATATCAGTGTAGACGACATTCAAGCACATGTACCATGTTTTCAGGATACATGTGTGTGGATTTACTACGCACAAACTAGTGCTACTTGTACTTCACTAATGGTAATGGTATTCCCATTTTATGCAGCTTTATACTGACGCTCCACTCTATCCCACAGGCAAATATTGTACATTTTATTCCAATACATTTCTCTGTCAGTTTTAGTTACTTTCTAGATTACAGTTAATATGATGAATGTGATTCATTTTTGTACACTGAACTAGACAACAGTATATCACAAGAATCATCTCATGGCTATTTACTGGTGTAGCTGAAGACACATAGTTGAAGAACAGTTTTTAAAGTGGGTGGAACAGTGGTGCAGTGGTGCACACATGCCTCACAGCAAGAAGGTTCTAGGTTCAAATCCTGGGGCCGGCACACAGCCTTTCTGTGTGGAGTTTGCATGATCTCCGTGCCTGTGCAGGCTTTCTCTGGGTACTCCGGTTTCCCCTGTAGTCAAAAACCATGCATTATGTGCCGTTAACATAGCAACAAGATGAGTTTCCCGCAAGGCATTGATATTGTACAAATAAATAAATAGAAATGCAGTGTACAATATACCACATTTCAAGCTGTAGTGACACAAACATGAGCAATTCCATCATATACAAGGCGTATATAGCAACATGAAGTGCAACCTGTATCAGAACTGGAATAAAAGCACCATTGCTTGTGCTTTGGCTTTTAAAATGCAAGCTTACAGAGATCATACAGTATATCAAGTGTTTAATATGTTATTCATTGGTCTCAGGACAACATGTCTCTTGAGGAAAATTTAGCTCATTTGAGTCATACAATTTACCCACAAAAGGATATGTCACTGAATTGATCATTAATTAATAGTTTCTTACAATAATATAATAAGCATATGATTGTAAACAAAATAAAATCAATTCATATTTTATTCATGACATTGTGGCTGTGTTGTGATGTATAATTTTCATCACATCCTCTGTGTTTATCTTCCCTGCAGCCTCTAAATCCATCATGAATAAAAATGGATGCACCGGGATGTCAAAAAGCCTCCACTGTGGTGTTGATGAAGGGTTAGTAAGAACTCTCTCTGACTCCTGATTATTGCTTATCAGCATTTTGGTGGCTGACATGCATTCTTATTTTAGGAACTGTAAGATACTTTTATTGCTCTGACTAGACGCATCTTAATTAGGAGGTGAAATAAGAATGCCACTCACTTAAAACAGAAAAAATGTTGACTGTTTGGTCAAAAGATATGCCAATGAGTGCTTATTCAGCCTAAAAGCCACGAATAAAAATGAATTTCTCTCTTCTGAGTTAGAACTGGAACAAAATGGAAAAGGTGACTGCAGTGATGTGTCTCAGCAAAGTGAGAACAGAACTCTTTGAAGAGACTTGGCTTCAGATTTAATTTGAATAACTTTGACTTTTTCCTTTGATTTCCACCTTTTGAAGTTCCCTCAGCATTGAATTCAAAATATCGATTGTCCATAAAACATGAATAATGCATTAGGTGCCTTGTCCAAAAATTGCATGTGTTCCAAAATGAGCCAATGTCTGACACTGGGCTACAAAGACTTGAATTATTGGTTTCTGATGCAGTAAATCTGTATAGCCCCTACGAAGGTTTTGATTATTTGAGTAAGATCTTAACTTCGCAAACTTTTTCATCGTACATCATCAATCTAAATCTTATTGCCTTTTACTATTACCGTAATATATTTAGCCTGTGTGAAGAGAGTTTTGGTTTGTAGAGTGATCTAGTACCAAACACTTAGAAAAACTGGGCAGCTTTCACTTAACTGCTCTTTTCCCCCTTCTCCATTTTTTAAAAAGGCACCAAACCACCCCAAGTGTAAATCTGGAGGGGGAGAGCAGCGTCAACCAGAGCATTCATGGCAATTTGCAGCAGAAGGCGAGCTGCATCACCCCTAGAGAGATGGCAGCTGGCCAGGTGGATGAAGACCTACCAAGGAGAGGGACGGATGGAGAGGGGCAAATGAGCCCAGACAGACAGATGATATCAGGAGGAACAGGATCAGGGCGGACAGATGGACGTGTAGCATCTGTGGAGGCTGAGACTCCAGAGAAAACAGCCAGGATGAAACCGCAGCCCCCAGGAGAACAGATGGAGAGTAACTCTGGCTCGGAAACAACCACCACGGGCAGGTGAGAGGAGGAGAAATAAAGCCTTATCAATGTTTATTTAGAAAATGTAATAGTGGCGTTTGCTCTTCCTGTGTTTTTATTTCTTGTCATGGGGATATAAGGCTGCTGATAAGACACTGATCTAATGCTCATCTACACACACTCTCCTTCTTGTAGGGAAGCGGTGAATCAAGAGTTTGTAGCTGCCTGTCAGTTTCTGAAAGACCATATGGACAACATGGATAACCCCAGTGATGACATGGTATAAAGTCATGAATATTTCAAACTTAAATCAAAGGCATCTCTTTACATTACAGCTCAGCAATGTAATAATACAGTAGGCAATATACTGATAAAAAAGAGGCAATAATTAGCCAATACCATATAATTAACAAGGATTTATCTTTTTTAAACCTGTATATTTTCATGATACCTGTACATTTTTTACATCTGCTTAAAGGCCTCCTTCTTGGTCTCAGACAAAGAAGATTTGAGATTTTCATTTAAGACCAATATGTAACCTAAGAAATACAAGTAAACTGTGATTTGTTTGTTTTCATTAACATCCTTACTGAGGTGAGAACTGGTTTGGTCCAGAAGTGTGTAGAATAAACAGAAAGAGTACTGAAGTCAAACTATTGTTACTTTTTTATTCTAATGATTCAAATAGACATAAAAGTACGAAAAGGGTACTTGAGCAAGATAAAAAAGTGGGTTACTTAAAAACTACTTGAGTACTGAGTACCGGCGTAACATGGAATTTATTATGACCTAGCATATTGGCTTTAAGTTATGTTTATCATTTTTGCATGATTATTTTGATCATGTTTGGCGATTTTATTGATTTTTGCTTCTTAATTTGTTCATTTTTAAAATTAATTGTTTTGTTGTTGTTGTTTTGCCAGTGTCGTTCCTTAATTTGCTCACTTTTACTAATTTCATTTCTTGTTTTATTTTTAGTTAATTTTTGTGGATGTTTTTGATCATTGCTTATTTTGTTGAAAATTTGCTCAGTTTGTCAGTTATATTGTTTTTGTGTTGTTAAGTTACATTTTTTGTTAATTTTCTTGATTATTTTGTTCATGTTTTGCTCCTTTTGGATTCATTTAGTTGTGTTTTGTGATTATTTGTATACATTTTAACTCATTGATGTGAAAAAAAATGTAACTGAGTAGAAGTACACTTTTTTTAGCACAAATATAACAGTAAAAGTAAAAAGTATTCTGCAAAACAACCACTTTCTGAAGTGCATTTTATGCAAAAACTACTCAAGTACATGTAAAGGAGTAAATGTAAATGTACTTAAGTACTACCCACCTCTGACTGTAAGCCAGCAAACTCAAAATTACATCAGCTTAAAATAAAGATAGTTATGAACATTATACACTTCCTATTTTCCAGAGGAATTCCCTCATTGTGCTGTTTGAGAATTGGTTCAGTGCAGCAGCAGAGGAGACTTCAGTCACCAGCAGAGTGACTGAACACCTGAGAGAAGTGAAGAAGGCTGCACCTGCACTGCTGGCTTTCCTGGTCAACCTGGCAGATGATAATGGCAACACAGTGCTGCACTACAGCGTTTCACACTGCAACTATGGCATTGTCAGCGTACTACTGGACACGGGTATTTTTCACACACCAAAGCTATTTAAACATCTGCGGACTGGAATATTTGACTTTTAAAATGATGTCCTATTGTGTGGCTACAGGTGTGAGTGATGTAAACCTTCAGAACAACGCTGGCTACACACCGATGATGCTGGCCTCACTGACAGCCCCTGATGGTCCCGGTGGCATGGAGGTGGTCCGCAGACTCATGGAGCTGGGAAATGTTAGCATTCAATCCAGCCAGGTAACACAACAAATGCAAACATGGATTTAACACCACTCATCAGTTTTGGGGTAATATTATAGAACAGGGGTCTTCAACATGTTTTTCAATTCAATTCAATTTTATTTGTATAGCGCCAATTGTAATTGCCGATTATCTCTAGGTGCTTCACAATTCGAGGCAGAGACCTCATGACTATACAGAGAGTAAACCCAACAGAACCACTGAGAGCAGGCCAAGGGTGACCGGGGGTTAGGGGGCGTTGGGGTTACTGGACAGAAGAGAGACAAAAGAAAAGAGTAGAGGTAGAATAACAACCAACACAGATACTGTGCGACGTCCACAGATTTTGGACCGGTCCAGAACCAGCAAACACACAGCCAGGACATCAGGAGACCTAGCGACCTAGAGACCTAGGACAGAGGGAGGAAGCACAAAACTACAGGGAAAATGCAATTTAGTATCACAGTATTGCAAGATACTGTAAGTAGAAAATAAGACAATGAGAGGTGACTGGAGAGGTGAGAGATAAGGAGAAAAAAGGAAGATGGAGAGAGAAGAAGGAGGGAGAGAGAAAAGAAGAGAGATGGTGGGAGAGAGAGCGGAAGGGAGGAGATTTATAGATAAAGGTACAGGAAGAACAACTAAAAACATGTACTAGGTTAATTGTATGCCATAGTTGTGATCGTCTGTATAGTCATGGGGTCTCAGCCTCAAATTGTGAAGCACCTAGAGATAATCAGTGATTATGATTGGCGCTATACAAATAAAATTGAATTGAATTAGAATTAAAAATTGAATTAGGAAGAGTTAAAAGGGAGATAAAGAGAGAGGTTGAAAGCAAAGCTCAGTGTGCAGAGTCCCCCTGCAGCCTAGGACTATGCAGCAGAACTAAGGGATGATTAAGGGTTTTCCTGACATAGACTTAACTATATGCTTTGTCAAAAAAGAAAGTTTTAAGCCTAGTTTTAAAGGTACAGTACAGAGTGTGTCTGCATCCTGGACCCATCTTAGAAGTTGATTCCACAGGAGAGGAGCCTGGTAACTGAAGGCTCTGCCTCCCAGTCTAGTTTTAGAGATTCTAGGAACCACAGGTACCATAATCCAGCCTACACGTGACAAATGCATGGATTAATTTTTCTGTGTCACCTTGGGACAGTACATTCCTAATTTTGGCAATATTACTGAGATGAAAGAAGGCAGTTCTGGACATTTGTTTTGTATGAGAACTAAAGGATAAATCCTGATCCACGATCACCCCCAAGTTCCTCACACCTGTTCTGGGATCTACTGAAATGTTGTCTGAAATGTTGCTTTAGGACAAGGACCCACAAAATGATGGAGAGATGGAGCAGGGGCCAGTATTAAACTATTGAAATAGTACACAGGTTCATATATTCATGTTTTATTTTAAATATGAGAAGGGTACAGTAAGTACGGTGGCTGTGCCACTGCCTTGTCATTCAATGCCAATATTAACACTGTCTGTCAATTGCATAATTATGCATACAAGCTATTCAAATTGATGTGGAGACAAAAATGAGAAAATGAGAGTTATGTCCTGTTAGTGCCACTGCCATGCACAAACATACTGTATCTGTTACCTTGCATACAATACTGAGCTTTTTTGTTTTTAATGCATGTGGTGGGACAGTGAATCCTCTAGTCATGTGTTGATGCCACATACACTCTCATTCGTGAGATGTCTGACCCTGATGAATAATTTACTTGATTATTTTGTTCATTTTTAATTGTAACTTAGTCTTTTGTAAACAAAAATTTAAACCTTCTTATTCCTACTCACTACTACTGCATACATGTAAAGGAGTAAATGTACTTGAGTACTACCCACTTCTGCAACAAGACAACAAGACAAAACTATGTACAAAATAGTGCACAGACTCTCAGTTTAGTAACTGTTTAACCCATACAATGATATCATGAGTTTTAATAAAAATAATGACATTTGGCATCAGTGTATCATTAACATATAGGGGAAGCAATGCAATCTATTTTTCCATATGGTTATTCTGTTAGTCTTCGCTTTTACTAAGCAGATGACAATTTTCAGACAGATGACAATATCTTTGTGGCATTTTCCACAATTCCCTGAGCTGTCATTCCTCTTTGTCCTGTCACTGCAGACAGGTCAGACAGCTCTGCATCTGGCAGTGAGACATGGGAGAGTCGTGATGGTTCGTCTGCTGCTGAGCTGTGGGGCTGATGCGAATATTCAGGACAACCAGGGAACCACAGCCCTGATGTTTGCAGCAGAAAGGGGCCACACACACATCGCAAGACTGCTGCTGGAGAGGAGCCAGTGTGAACTCAACCTGACAGACAAGGTGATACTGCAGGATATGTGATAACACATGCAAGCACACAGGCACATCCACGCTCACTGCAAAACTGGAGTTGCAATCTCATATCTAACCATGAGATGTTTTTTTCTGACTTAAAATTATTTTATGCACCACAAACTGAAGTACTGTCAGAGACTCAGCGTCAGCGACACTCACTGACACGGAGAGTGACAGAAGCAGTAAATGTGCAACATGTCACATATTAAAGTCAGGTTTCTGTGTGCCAATCCTTTGAGCACAAGCAGAAGCCCACGTATTTAAGTGGATTTGAAAACTGCAAATCCGACAGACACTTCACTTCAAATATTTTCTAAGGCACGATGAAAATGGGCAGTGTTCATTTGCCAAAGGAATCCATTAATTGAAAATGAATTTGAAAATTATATGGGCTATTCCCCCATTAAATTGCATTTCCAAGGGCGTATATGAGCCCGGCTGTGCTTGTCTTCTTAAATCCTTTTGTGTTTGTTAATAAAATTGAATAACTAAATTTCTGTTTCAATAAAAGAACACAAAAAGCTTCTTAGATATATGAAAGCTCTACTACTTTGTGGATGTGGGTGGACTGACAGTATGAGTGCAGGAGAATAGAGCTCCCCTACAATTAATCTGGGCTACAGTAACACAAATCTCCATGGGATGAGATGAGCTAATCCGCTAACAGTACCTTATTTGCCAGTCTGGATTGGAGATGGGAAAAAGAGCAGTGGGGAGGATGCATATGCGGCTTCTTCAACGTTAGACCTAGTGACAGTGTCAGAAAAAGTAACAGAAGAAGAATTTGTCCCCATGTCTCACCTTGACACAAGCCTAGATTGATTACACTAATTAAAGTGATTAAAATCGTTCTTTGCTCATGTATTGTACAGGCCAGGGAGTCAACCTCGCAGCGTAGCTTTTTCATCTGCATTCGAAAAGCACACGCCTCATTCAAGTGAAAGTCACACAGATATTTTACTATACTGTACCTCCAAATGTATTCAAGTTTGGAGTTTAATGTTTTCTAATTTCTACCTTTCTCCTCTCCAGGATGGTCGAACCGCACTGTCCATTGCCAAGAAAGGTTCCCACACTGATACAGCCACGCTCCTGAAGGCCCACGCTAAAGCCAGAGCTCTGTAGAAGTGGAAAATCAAGAAAGATCCTGCAGATATATACATTGTGGTATGATCCTCTGATGTGCTTTAATTATCTCTGAGGGACTTCAAACCCCACTTAAATATCAGAGCTATGTGCTTGGATTTAGCTGTTGCTTTAATGTTATTTTTTAGACTTAAGTACCACCGGCAACACCTTAAGCTATGGATGGAAAGGCACCATTATGCCATAAGACTCAAGATGAATGTCATGTGTGATGTCCTTTTATTTTTAACGTCATTGTTCATAGACATTTCAACATGCTATGCAAACAACTATGCAATGAGAATATT
Source organism: Pseudamia nigra (assembly GCA_029823295.1). Classification (NCBI taxonomy): domain Eukaryota; kingdom Metazoa; phylum Chordata; class Actinopteri; order Kurtiformes; family Apogonidae; genus Pseudamia; species Pseudamia nigra. Next base: position 20,564 of record JAQQAE010000874.1, read on the forward strand.
TATTACAGTGATTACAGGAATTTATCATCACCATAATGCTTGTGCTTAAAAAAGAGATGATTTATTGGTTTTAAAGAAAATATATGTATATTGCTTTTTGCTTTATCTCAGCGGCTGAGTACTTTTAAATAAAATGGTTGTAAAATATATAAAAATAACTGTTAAATCCAATGCTGCATGCCAAGCACATAAAAGACGAATATTGTGCCTGTTGAGTAATTACTATCTGCTGTATACACTGTCTGTTTTTATTAAATGAGACAAAACCAATCAGGTTTTATTGCTGTAGTAACAGATCGCACCAGCAGGTGGCACTGCTCCCCCTTAAGCACAGCTTCCTGAAGCAAACGAAACAACATCCAGGAAGCAACAACATACATGAATCTGGAATTCTAAAATGAGCATATCCGAGGGATTAGATCTAATCCCTTTCAAGTGTGACAGACACTTATAGAAATGACACCCTCTGAATTGTTCACATTGCATTGTGTGAGATTTACCTGTAATTCAAATGCACAGCACTGAAATGGCCCAGTCAGGCGTGAAGGCAGATGTGTTTGAGTGGCCTTTGTTCCCTCTAAACTCCTGGGAATCAGTGCGGGGCAGAGCTTTAGTTTTCCTGCAAAGACTTGAGATCATGTTTGTGAGATAAGACTAAAAGGATTGAGTGTAGAGACAGGGGGAAGCTGGGTTTCTGTCTGACAGAGGAAAGCCATGTCCAACCCCCCTAAGGATTTTTTTCAGGCTGGCTGACTCAACTGCTGCTATAATGACTCTGAGCAAATATATATATATCCAAAGAAATGAGAAAGCTGATTAGATGGGGAAGGAATTATCAGGTAAGGTATTTTTTTCTCGAACATTACACGACACAATATGGAAATCGGTCTGAAAATCTGTCAAGGGTTTGTAGTTGAATCTGAATTAAATCATCACTGCAATCTATCCATGTCAAGACAAATGTAGTCTGCTTGTTCTGCACAGGTTTCCATGCATGCAGTCTGCTTGTCCTACAGATTCAAAGCTGTAAATTCACCATCCCCCACCCACGCAGGCCCCGACGCCACCGCATATAAAGGTGTTCGTCTTAGCCTTTGTGCAACAATGAACATCTGTGACACCCTTTGTCTGCAGCAGACAAGACTGGACTCACACGAGACAGTTATTAAATAATACCCAAATGCCATGTGGTACAACGAGGAGGCTTTAGCTCTGCTATATTTTAATAATGATAATGTACTGGATTTACCTACTACTGTTTTCTCTGTCTGCTGATGGATGATTTTGTGACAAGAGCAATAGGAAATGCGACTCAGTAAGAGAATGCACAGCTTTCTTTTTAGCACATCTGATGCATTAAAATTAAAACAGCTTTTAAAAGATGAATAACACACTCCATTAAACAGAAATGTTTAATTTATAAACACATAAAGGGCACCTTGCTGAAGTCATTATCGTAAGGATTTCTGTGATTTATAAATGGTTCTAATTGGTTTGGTGTGACCAGTTCATGGTGGCTAATTATTGCTGGCAGTTCAGTTGAGAATGACAGTGATTTAAATTTTAAGGTTATAAACGTGTTGGCACACATTTAATTACTCAGACAGCTGGGATGAAGCAAATTATCATCTTTATGCTTCATTAACTCTCTGGCCAGTTGACGAGTATTAGTTTAGTATTTATTTGTCTTTTCCTTGTTCTGGTTTACACAGAGTTGGCTCTTTGTTATCAACACTGAACAATGTAACATATGGTAATTTGTCCTGTGGTATTGTGCAGCTAAAAAGCATTTACAGTAAGTGGGCTATTATACAATTGGAGTATTGACAGCGAAAAACCCCCAGAAAACTGCAAAAAAAATAGCCCATTCACTTCCAACAGGAAGCAGTCAAAAAGTTACAAAACACACACTGATTTGGAGCCACACAACTTCATCATAATTTGTCACAGGAACATGGTGGAAAGTTTAAACTGTTCACAAAACATCTGACTTTACTGGTGTCAATCAGTTTTTCAACATATAGCACGGTTTTTACAGAATTATAGTTTATATTTTAGGTGATTTTTTTGAGTTTACAGTAGAGTCAATGGGACAGTAAAAGCCTCGCGACTTGCAGAATTTAAAAGCTGAGCCTCAGAGTGACAACTGCCGCATTAACTCCCGTGTTAGATGAGAGCAGAGCTGTCTGTTCAACTCTAGTAACTCTCACTTGTTTCACTCACTGTGTCTCACACAATTTACACTGAACCTACATAAAATTCATATCATTGCTTTCAGCCAAACCTCTTATCACTTCTGGTTAAAAGATTTTGATGATCTGAGCAACAGTTTGAAACACAGATGGCTCTGTTTGAGGAGTACCCCCAAGCCAAAACATTCTCCGTAAGCCTGTGTGACAAGAGGAACTGAGGTCACCATGGCAACGTCTAACACATGCACTGAACCCTTTGACCAACATGATTCTCAGATGTTTTGGAATTTAAGAAGCGCAGTCATTTAGGACTGAATCTGCCACGAGAGGCAGGTACAGGCTGCTACTCATGGCAAGTACAGGTACAAAATTTGCATGAAATTTTCTAGTTTTGTCTTTACTATGCAAAAGTTACACCGTAGCCTTGGCTCTGTTTTCTGGCTCTAGAAAATGTATACTATAATGAGATATTTGGGCCAATCACAGTTAATGACATGAATCTGTGTTTTATCATCAATCTTTAGATTCAGTCTATGCTTAAGACCTGCAAAAGGAACAGGGTGCATTTTCCAATTTGTTGTGCTTTTCCCTTATTTACTTATAAGAAAACCTTACTAAGAAAAGGGAAACTTTCTGTGCCTTTTTTTGAAATGTACGTATACACTTGTAAGGATAGTCAGTGATGTGCATCACAAGGCAGTTGATGGAAAAAAAAAGTCCAGCACACATTGAGGAAATTTTCAGTCGAATTTTATATATCAATATATAGAGATATTCAAAAGTAATTCATTACAGAAAATCAAAAAGTGGAACCGGTTTGGTCTAAATGCAGTTTGTCTTTGCATGTACAGTAGTTGGCTTTTTAAAGTCCCTGTCCTTCTCATGGAAAACACTACAGGAAAATGACAAATAAAACAAAAAGGCACAAACGAAAAAAGAAACGAGTATCTTATTAACACCAAGATTGAGGAGAGGGGAGTCGTTCTACATGAGCTAACAAAGAGGTGCACAATATAAAAATAAGAGCTGCACACAGGAAGGATTCCAAATGATTCACAGCAAAAAACAACACAAACCACTTTGGTGGGAAAATGGATTTCTTACAATCAGGAAACGCGGTGCTCTCCTTTATACAAATAAATTAATATACCTGTCAACACTTTGTCTAAAATCTTATGTACAGCTTTTCTTATACATAATTGTATAATACATTATCAAAAAACCTTATGAAAACATATTTACAAATCAATGAGTCAAAAAGCACCCTCAAAGCTTTCTAGTATCATACACACTCTCTCTCACATACACACATTCTTGCACACGTGTATATCCACGCACCGTCATACACTGTACCCGTGCAACTACACAATACAGAAGGCATTCGAAGAGGGTTGTGCAACAGAGAGCATACAAAACAGTTCAAATATGGCTGTGGGATGAACATTAGCACTCACATGCAGAAGAGTGAACACACACACACACACACACACACACACACACACACTGTGAATCTGGGGTTTTACCAGTGGTGGATAGGGTGAACAGAAACAGTACTCAAGTGAAAGTACTGTTACTTTATAATGACTCAAAGAGAAGTACTCCCAAAAATAAGTACTTGAGTTCGAGTAAAAGTTTGTCAAAAAAAAAAAAAAACAACTCAAATGAGTAGCAAGTAAGGATGTGGTTGGTTACATTAATTTTTGTTCAGTTTTGTACTTCTGTATTTGTTATTTTTCTTGGTTATATTTTGCAGTTTTATTCATTTACTTGATCATTTTGATCATTTCGTTGTGCACTGTGTTGATTTTTGTTCAGGTTTATTGGTTATTATGATCATTTTCATTAGTTTTGTCAATTTGTGATCAGTTGTATTGAATTACTTTGATCGCTTTTATTAATTTACTTGATTGTTTTGTTCATTTTTCTCATTTAGGTGTGTTTCTCAAATTTGTTGTCTAAATTCGACATTTACTTGATGGTACTGTATTTACTTTAATTTTTACACATTTTATTGTACAATGTGTTTATTTTTGCTCGGCTGAACTGGTTATTTTGATCATAATTATGAATTTATTTGGTTGTTTTGTCATTTTTTTCTCATTTCGTTGTGACTTTTCTTCTTGATTAAATTTTGTTTGTTATTTTGTACATTTTTTACATCGCTGTCCGACCGCCATTGCTCATTTTGTTGATTTATGTTCAGTTTAATTGGTTATTTTTGACGAATTAAACTTTTTTTTTCATCACTGTTGTTCATGTACTTGATTGTTTTGTTTATTTTTGCTCATTCCGTTGTCCAATTGTTGATATTTTTTTTAATTTACTTGATTTTTTTTTTTTTACTTTTTGCTTGTTTTGGGCGTATTTTGCCTATCTTTAATTAATTTTGTTGATCTGTGTTTATTTTGTACCTTTTTTGTTAACTTACTTTATGGTTTGTTCATTTTTGCTCATTTTGTTGTGTATTTGTTCGTTTTTTAAATTCTGTTGGTTATAATCGACAACTGTAATTTACTTCAGTACTTGATTATTTTGTTAATGTACTATTTGCTGGATCTCATATTTGTTGTTCATTTTACTTACTGAGCTCTGGCCAATTGTGACGGAGTAGAAATACATTTTTTTCTTCATTAAATATAGCAGAGTAAGAGTAAAAAGTATTCTCTTCAGCAACTACTCTCACAAGTACATTTTTTGGGAAATATTATTCAAGTATATGTAACTGCGTAAATGTACTTGAGTACTGCCCACCTCTGGGTTGACACTGTTACGATGGGTCTGCACCAGTATAACACGATCTGAGGTGATGTCATGTCATTTCATCAGAAAGCGACGTTTTGTTCCCAGTGTTTACATCATACAACAGATCTTTCTCATCATACAGGCTCCTGCTGGTTCCTCCTGCGCCGCACAGTTCAAAACTGTCTACTCAGTTATCACAGGCGGAGGGGAGCAGGATACCAAATCTGGCTTTCATGCGTGTGTCTCTGTGTGTGTGTGTATCTTGCCTGGAACAATGAATGGGTCCATTGTCACTTGGTGAGTAATTATGCATGCTGTGTGTGTTTTCACAGGGCAAGTGCACATTGTCTCTGTCCTCTGGAGAGTGGCATACATTTGCTATCTCTGCACCTCTCTGCATTTACGCGTGCGGTGTGATTCATATTTGTCACAGTCAAAAGCAGGTGATCAAATAAAATTTTTAACACTTTAGGATTTTTTTTGTCAGCCACATAACACTGCAACCTGTCTACAAGCCACAGTCTGTTGCTTATCTCAAACCACTTTACATCTAAACAAGTCACAACAAAGAAAACAGAATTCCTCCACGTCCCTCCACATCCATTTTGCTTGTTGAAAAGAAAAGCATTGGTACATTTTCAATTTTCTGCTCTTCACTCTACAAACCTACTGCACATTCCCAACACCCTATTTAGTTTTGAATCCAATAAGAGTGCAGCCTCTTGAATCAAGTGTATGCAACCTCACTCAGAAATGGTAGGACATCTCACTCTTAACTTAAAAAAAAAAACTTGAATGGGGTAATCTTGTAAGTTAACCAACCAGATAATGAAAGAAAATACCAAAGAATGTGTGTTGAGAAAAGCTACAAAACACAGCTCCAGTCATGCATTGCTATTCTGATTGATTCTAACATGAATCTGTGCAGATTGTCCCATCAACGCAAATGCTGCCCCAGTTGCAGAGCTCGTCCTTCCAAAACAGTGTTCCCAGAGCTCCATGTTCCACCAGGAATTACACAAAGCCCAAATTAATACATCAAGGACGAAACTAACACACCCACAAGCCCCATCATACAGAATAGACGCACAGCACATTCACTCTGTTGTCATTTCCAAAGATGGTTCAAAAAGGAAATCAGTCTGACTATTTTCCAGCTTAGGTGAAACTTGGCAAGACACTGAACATAGTTGTTAATATTCAACATTTGTCAAAGCTTAAAAAACAGATTCAAAGCAATGAAACTATTTGACTCATGAAAAAATCTGTATTAAAACTGTGGTTTCTCATGTGAAATTGGCATAGGACATAGCTGTAAATGGCTGCATGTAACACTTGATGATATGCTGTTTGTTCTGTCACCAAACTCAGTTCAAGTCACCGCTGACCTCGCTGAGTGTGCGTGTGCCTGAGCGACATCTTCCAGAGAAGCCGCCCTTTTGGGTCACTTTGCAGTGGAAAGCATTGGTTGCTCTGTGTACCAGTGAGTCCCTGGGTCGGGCATGCTGCCCCCAAGAGGAAGCGCAATGAACTGCGGGCATGTGCCCCCTCCTGCTCCAACGACCCCCATGCCAACACCCTGAGGATACGGATGATGATGCGTGTGATGTCCCATGCCTTCAGTCCGTCCGATGTGGATCTCATCCTCCTCCCCTTCTCCAGTGGTTTTGCGGTAAACAGGGTTGTCGAAGTTCATGCTCTTGGTGGAGTTGCGCCGCCAGTTACGCCACACCAAGTAGACTCCAACGCAGACCAGGCCGAACACCACTGTGGCAACGATAGGAACTGCATGCGTTTAACACACAGTGGCAGGGACATGGGAAGGGGGGAGCGTTAACGAGGCATAACGAATCCATGGCATGAAATGACACACAGAGAGGAGCAGAACGGGCATGCAGGGGACAGAGAGGGCAGGGGGCAGCGGGAGAGAGGTTGTGTGTGTGGGTGGCTGGCTATAACATCAGGTCATAGCCCAAGCGATGTCAGAGTGCACACCAGAATCTAAATCAGCTGTGCAAAGTGCCATTAGTGTCCAGGCTTTGGGGTAAATTGGTTTTAAACTATCCTTTGGGAGAAAAAAATTAAAATCATCACATTGCATAATAGTTTCCTGGCAAATCATCCCTCACAAATCTGTCCTCACATATGCAATATAATTTAATAAAACTATTTAATGTAATGAAGCTTTATCAGATTACTTTAATAAAACCATATTAGCATTTTTTCCTGCACTATCTGTTTACGTTAGGAATACATGTGGTGGGCCATCTGATCTAACTAACTCATTAGGTTCATTTAACTGAGGGTCAGCATCTTAGCAGCTGACGTGCAACCGTTTTAAAATGGAATTTTACATGTTGCTGTTGAGGCCCCAAAATTAAATTTCATTCACATTCAATGGCTTAAAGCCATTAGAGGTATTTAGGGTGCACTGAACCTTGATGTCCTTTTAAAAAGGGATTCAAGGTACTGTACACATATGAAAAAATGTCTACTGATAAGGTGTTCCTGTGGCTGCTGTACAACCCAACACAACAACACAGTGTAGGGTGAATAATGCAGTGTGGCAGCAATGTCAGACACACAAAATGACTCCAGAGAACCCTCACAAAGGAAGAACTGGAGGTCAGGTTTCTCTCATCCTGCTACAGCAGGGTCAGTGCTAATGGACTACAAACAGAGTGGCCATAGGCAGCAGGTAGACAGCAGCTTTACGCAGCTCTGCAGGGCTTTTGTGTGGACAGGCTTACACAGACACTGAAGCTTCAAGTGACTTACCGATGGGGATGACCACTCCCAAAACAGCTACTGTCAGGTTCTCACCCAGAAGAAAATGTTCGCTTCCAGCTGCGGAGAGGGATGAAACGAGAAGAGCTAGCGTGAGAGGCATAAAAGACTGAAAGGTGAGAGAATGTGGGATAAAAAGTGTGTGAGAACCAGAGTGAGAGATAAGCAGGAGGAGCCAGTGGAAAAGAGGAGAGATAAAACACAGAGGTAGGGAGTGGGTGATCATGCATGTGCGTCCGTGAGTTCTTTAGAAAGAAACTCACGTGGTGAAGAAGATGCAAAATATGGAAAAGGGAAAGAAAACTGATAAGGTGGTCAGCACTTTCAAGAGAACGATCGTCCTTAAAACCTGAAGCAGGAGATGCAACCTTGACACTACCTACCCCTGACCATGTGCACATCATTGATCCAAGCACCATTAGGCTCTAATGTCAAAATCACATGTACCGTCATTTCCGCACTATAAGGCGCACCTAAACGCCGTCAATTTTGTCCAAATATGACAGTGCGCCTTATAAT
>JAQQAE010000875.1:0-28789 GCA_029823295.1 Pseudamia nigra
TTAAAGGTGGAAAAAGTTGTGAATTTATTTATCTTGGTGTCAATTTTTTACATCACAAAAACCTGGCATTTGAACAGCAGTGTGTAGACTTTAGAGATCCACTGTAGGTCTCAACTTGTGTGGCAGTTATGAAAATAATGAACTATCTGTTTCGTCTATTTTTATTTTGCTAGAATTAAAGGGCTATTGGATTTCCCTTAGGACAGTGATCCTTACCCTGACCTTTTTCTTATGGTCATCAAATTAAGACCCACTCATATCAAATTCAAACGAAGCAAATGTATTTTTTATAAGCCATTAAACCTATATAAGATGAAACAAGAAAACAAATAAAAATTTAGAACACGATAAAGGTGCACAAAAATGACCAAAAATGATTGAATAAAATAATGCATCAAATGCCTCGTTACCATGGCAACAGCTACTACACATCAATAACAGCATGACATGAGATAAAAATCAATAAAATACTGTACATATGGACTTAACCACACACTTCATGACTAAGAATCACTGTTTTAGGGAATAAATAAAGTCTCAATATGTGATCTGATTTGTACAGTAGCCATATATAAAGTGTGCAACTCTAGAAAGGTTGAAAGACTTCACTCCTGGTATCAATGAAACAATGACCCCTTGCAACAATTATTATTTAAATTTATGTAACAGAAAACACAACTATTGCAAATTTTTGGTGACTTTTATTTTGGATTTTTGTGCAGCAAACAGACCTCATAGCACTTTACATGTGAAATCAATGTGTATGGAGATATTGATTAAGTTTGTGTTATATCATTGTCTTAAACATTAGATAATGGAAAATGTAACTGATATCCCCAGTCAAAGCTCCTCTCACATTAGAAGAGATCACAGCCAGATGGCACTAAGTTTCCATCCAGCGTCGCCTTAAGTCTGTCCCCTAGTGGTTTACACAGAAAACACAGCACAGGGTTTATTAAATGTACTGCAAACCTTGGTGCTGAGGCATAACAGCACTACTCTGCTGCCTTCAAAGACCTCTCTTCCTTTTCAGATACTGTCACCTCTGTATCCTCCAGTGGAAAGATATACACATGAATGTCTTTTCCCTTTTGGAGTCACATCCTCTCTCTGTACTCTGGCAACAAAGCAACCAAGGAAAGAGAAACGCTCCTATTCATCAAAACATTTCTATTTGCCCTTTCTCACAGGCAAAGCAAGTAGAATGTCTTATAAAAAAAACAGTGTAAAATTGCCAAAAAACTGGAAATAGTAGGACTTTTTAGCACAGAAGTCTCCAGCTTCACTAATGAGCTGGATAAATAAGGGAATAAATATTCGGACAGCAGGTCGTATTTCCATTTTCATTGGCCTGCGTTGGTGACGTCCACGCTGTTGTCAATCTCATCTATGTGATCATCTTGGACACCATGGTTGTCATGGTTACTGTGGTCAGTGTGGGGCTCTGTATCATGATTCAGCTGTGCATATTCCACCGATCCCTGCTGAGAGAGGGAAATTAAATATAAGGCTCATATGCAGAAATAAAACAAGCTCGAATACAAAGCTGATCACTGAAAATGATACTGGGTATAAAATTACTCCTTAGATCAGCTTGCATGTCTAAATGAGGGCTTGTGGTGAACTATTTCTGATTTATTGAACAAACATGAATATAGTTTTAATAGATACCATGCAGTTTAATACATTTCCAATACATGAAACTAACTTGCTCATTTTCAGCTTAATAATCACCTTATATACTACATCACAAGTCAAACTTTTGGACACACCGACTCTTTCAGTGTTTTTCTTTATCTAGTTTTTTCAACAGTGTACATTAATGCTGAAAACAGCCAAACTGTGAAAGAAGACATAAGGAATTAAGTAGTAAACAAAAAAGCTTTGATGACAGTGTTGCACACTCTCAGGCATTCTGTCATCAGATTCATCAGGTAGTCACTCAAAGTTTTTCAAATTACAGGTAATTGATGCATTTTCTTGCCTTCTTAAATGTGCTTCAGACCATCAGTTGTCTTGTGCAAAGGAAGGATGGGTACAGAGTCAACAGCACAATTAGTGCCACTACAACTTATGTACAAATCCATATTATTGAAAGAAACAGTGAAAGATGCAGTCTACGATGTTGGGAATTTAGCTTTTAGCTGATGGTTTGTTGTGGTCCACTGTAAATGATTAAACAGGTGACCTGCCAGTCAATATGGCTTACAACCTCATAGGTGGATGAGCTCATGCACTCACACTTGCAGTTGAAAAGAGTCACAGTGGTACTGTAGCTACTATGGATCTAGCATCTGTAGCTTTTCTGACCACAGGATGAGTGAGGAGAGACAGCCTGAATTTCAGATTCCTTCAAAATCTGGGACAGGTAAAAAAAGAACAGGGACACTAGCTTGACAACTGTGAGGTTGTAAGTGGAGTTGACTGGCCTCTTTAATCATTTATATTGGTCATCATGGGCAAACGGCTACTAGCCAGTTTGCCAACATCGTAGACAACACCTTTAAGTAAAGAGAAAAGAGTCCATCATTAAGAAATGAATGTCAGTTAAACTGAAAAATCTCAGTTTTGAATATGATCCCAAGTTCAGTCGTCAAAACTATCAAACGCTATCTGAGGTTGATGTAATATAGTACTTTCTGAAGCTGGTAATTGTTAACCAGCGTAGGTAAGTCTTGGTCTTCTTTTCCTGAGACGGTCCTCATGAGAGCCACTTTTCACCATAGTGTTGTAGTCATCACTGACTGACTTAATTGAGTATTTCTTGCCATAATATGGATTTGTACAATAGTTGCACTTGCACTAATGTAAGCATTGTGGGTTCTTGTGTTCAACAGATGAAGTAGACGGTACTCACACACTTCTTCCCATAGCTTTATTAAACACAGAAAGCACACACAAGGGATGCCAACACAGCCAAACTATATACTGACCGATCACATGGACTATCACAGCTATATATACTATCTCCCACATCACATTTCATAAAATCATAACCAACCACATATCATGTGTCAAGCACGCAATTTACGCCTAAAAACAAAACCCATATTATACATAGAGAATTTACTCAAGCCAATATCACCTTCACACCATCTAACTATCTTACACTAACAGGACCATCCTTCCACTGCACAAACGACCGCTTCAACGCCTACTTTGGACAATCCAAAATATAAAACATGTTGCGGTATGTTCAGTACTTTTTTGTTTGCTACCATACATATTCGTTCACTGTCTTCAGTATTAATGTACGATGTTGAAAATGATAAAAATAAAGAACCAGTGAAGACGAAGATGTCCAAACGTTTGACTGGTGCCGTAACATTAAAAAACCACAATATTTTAAAAAGAACAAAGCTGCAAGAAAATACATAAAATCACTCTCACACTGTTGCCTTCTAGTTAAACAAAGCCATATATGTGTTCATGTGATTTGGAGGATAATACTTCGTGTTACCTGTCTACAAACAATACACAGGGTTTCCGTTTATTGTACTCTGTCTGTCCGTGAGAGGTCTCTCTAAGCAAAGACACAACACATTCATGAGTATGTGTCTATGCATATTTGTGCATCATGTGCATGCATAGTGTTTATGTAGATGTGGAAGATGAGTGATTATGTTCGTACTCACACCATCAACTCGTTCCGGAACATCTGCAGAAACACAAAGGAAAAGAAATTAAAGCAGGGTTTGCACGCCATCACTCACTCACAGGAAACCAGTGGATTTAGTCTGAGTTTTTTCAGCTATTACGAGATGTTCATTGTTCATTTACAGAAGCTGGAAAAAGTGGAATAAAGTACGATCACCAAATCATTGGTTCTTAAACGTGATGTTTTATTTTTGCACATGATCCTTTCACACTGGCAGGAAAACAAAGGAAGACTGATTTTATCTGCACTTATGTCCAATTTAGGTATTTGCCACATTGCTCACTGTAGTTTTTTTTATTTTTCAGCCGGTTTAGTTTTTTTCTTTCATTAGAACAGAGGTGGCTAGTTTTTCTAAAAAAAATATATGCATATAAATTTGTATTTTGTTATTTTGCAGAATACTTTTTAGTGTTACATTTGTGATGAAAAAGTTTACATACAGTTACATTTTGCTCTGCCTCAATAAGTAGGAGAAAAAAAGTAAAAAAAAAACAAAATCATCAATTAAAAATGAACGACAGACTCAAGTAAATCAACAAAATCAATAAAATAAGCAACACATTGAGCAAAAATGATAAACATCACTGAGTTAATGAACAAAAATGAACAGAAATAAACAATATAAGCAACAAAATGAGTGAAAATTATCAAAATAATCAAGTAAATTAACAAAAATGAATGAATATCATATATAATGCTGTAATAAATTGTATGTTATAAAGTACTTCAGTAGTTTTTATTAGATACATTTTCTCAGGTACTGGTGTTTACGAGTACTTCTACTTGAGTCATTAAGATGAGAAAGTAGCAGTACTCTTATTTGAGTTCTGTTTCTTTTTTCCCTACTCACACCTAAATTTGAATGCATTCATTTTCACTGCTAATTTAGTCTTAAGTTTATTGTCTATGATAACCCTGCTTCACACCAATATGTTCTTGAAATGCTAATCCTCTGTTCTTCAAAACTGTGGAATTTACTTTCTTTATATCCATTAAATCTTACATTATCTGAATCAGGTGACAGATTGTCTTAAAATTGACTTTCTAACGAAAACTCACAGTTTTCTGATGATGACATTGTCTCAGCAGTTTTCCCTATATGTGATTATATTATGTAATTACATTACTGCAGACTGACATTTTTTATGAGCAGTCTTTATCCTCTCATGAATTTTTATGATGGACATTGTTATTATGTGTGAACTGTGTCTTTTGCTTGATTGTGTTTTTATCATGAAAAGCACTCTGGGACCTTGTTTTGAAAAGGGCTACATAAAAAAAGTGTTACATACTAATTACTCCTTCAAAAACACAAGCCATGCATCTCCTTTCCATTAACCTCATCACTGCTTGACGCCAACATGGCTGAATTTTGAAGCTATTAGTAGGGAATGACTAAACAATGGACGAGTGTTTCCCCACGAGAATCAAACAATGGAGCATGTTGCTGACTTAGTCTTAACGGATGTACACACTGTTTGGCTCTGATTGTTCGAACAGGAAGTGCTCTTTGACGAAAGCAGGACGTGGACACCTGGCAGCTCAGACTTCTGTTTTAATGGGACATTCTTTCACTAACAATGCTGATGTTTACAGTAAGTGGTGAACCTGTTTCCTGTTGCTTTTTTTCAAATGGCAGCGACCGGACTGATTTCTCTCACTGTGTATTTTAAGCGGGGTTTAAAGAAGAGGATATTCATCGTACCGTGTTTGGAGTTCCTCACTTCAGTGTGTGCTGTGTCTGTGCCCTCTGGTGCCAGAGCTGGAATAGTTTCAGACATAATTTCACAGCTTCAGACTTTGCAATTTCTAATATTATTAAACACTTTCTTCAATTGCAAATACCGTACTGGTATTTGAGTAATATAGTATAAAGTATATACTATAAAGTAATTAACGGATATAGTTACCTCTGTTAGGATCTGCCTGTTTAGTCTGCATCTCTGTGTAGCGTTGCACCAGCTTTTCTGGAGATGTTACACTGTTCTGGTCATCAGACTCTGCAGAAGAGCACATCAGCCAAGTTTGGTGAACCTATTGGAATTTGTTTTTGAATTTAAATCATTATGAACCCGTGGCCTTGAGATTTGGTCTTCAGAGACATAGCACAGATGCTAGTCTCAAAGTCACCCTGCGTGCCATGTTTAATGACTACAGCTTACTCATTTTCGAGTTAGAGCATGTATGGAGAGAAATTTTATGACCCTGTGACCTTGACCTTTTGACTCAAAAAACATAGCTACAGCTACTAGTCCCAAAGTCAACCAGGATAAGTTTTTAAGTTAAAGCTTGACAAGGCTGGTCAACTTTGACCTTTTAATTTCACAGACATAGTCACAGGTGGTCGTCCTACAGTCAAACTGTATACCAAGTTTAATGATTCTAGCTTCATTTGTTTTTGAATTAAAGCACAGACAGACAGCACTGAGCGATCTAACCATGCTTCAACTCCACACATATACATAAAATATGTATCTTTGATTGGCTAGTATTTGTTTAAAACTATAGTACCAAACTACCTTTATTTTTCGGAGTTATTAACAATATTAAGAAATGGACCTTCACATTGTGTTTGGTCTTTTCATGACATTTCTTTATGATACAACCAATAACAGCAGCCTGTCTTTCAACAAACATGTAAGTAATGTTTAAACTTTTCTCACCAGAGCCTGATACATGCTCACTCCAAACACTCTTTCCCATCATGCCTGGAGTCACTGCACAGAAAAAAGACACCAGGGTCTGTTGTCATCTCAGGACATTTTGCACAGTTGCTTTATTGTGTTCTTCAGTGTTTTACCGTTGGCGATGTTGTTGACTTCTGCCTGTGTGAGGCTCAGCCGCTCTGTTTTGGTGCTGGCTGACTTGCTGAGACGAGGTGGACATAAAACACAAAAGTTTTTTTGAAACAGGAAGCTCTCTGGGCGTTACCTGACCACCTTCCCTCGCTATTTACTACTTTCCATTAAAAACAAAGACATATGATTAGAACAAGAGCGTGGTTACTCACACTGACAGCTCCACAGTTCCCTTTCGCTTAAATCGGAGGAGACGATTTCTGAAGATAACAACAGGGATCAAGGCCACTATGAGGAGGATGCAGAAGACGGCAATAAGACCTTTTTTCCATCCAGCCATCTTCACTGCAGAATATATAGAAAAGTTAGGGATTTTACAGGGTATTTATGTTCATTAGCAGTATACTGCAGTTGAATATCATTGACAATCACCCATTCATGAATACATTTTGAAAAAATGAGTGATAAGAACTTAATATTCCTATTTAAATGTGTACTAAATTAATTAATTAAAAACCATGTCAGTAAAAAAAAAAAAACCTTCTGGATCCAAAGAGAGGATTTCCATGTTTTTCTTCAGGCCACCATAAATGGTACAAATGCAGCAGTTCATCACATCAAAACTAGTTGTCACTTATGCCCCTTTGCCATTGCACAGAACTGGATCAGCACAATTTACTTTGGTGTGAATTTTTTCCCGGATTTCTAGTGTATTACAATATGTTTGGTTCGTGCTTTGCTATAGTTCCAAGTGAGCTAAGGTGATACCATAAAAATGATGCAGATCACTGCTGCAGCCATATTTGTGTATGTCATCATGTTGCACCACGGGACACAGTGCCAAGCCAGAGGGAAGGCACAAAAATCATCAGACAGTTTTATTGGGTAAGCTTCATACTGATAAATTGGAACAGATTTTAAGTCTACATAATTAAATTTTCACCTGGAAAAAAAGGTTGTGTTTCACTTTAGACACATACAATGCTTATATGAATATGAGGGGAGTGTAGAACCTAATTTAATTCTGGTGCCTTTATGTAGGGATCCTTTGCTGCTATTTACATTCTACTCTATACAGTAGCTCTTTGGTGTTTGTTTCTCTCAAAAGGGGGCGTGGCCATGTCACCGGTCTAATCTACAATCTATGGCCTAGCTGATGGACATGTCTATGTGAGAGTGTGTCTTTGTTCCCATATCTAAACTAGAGGGCATGCAGAGAGCGCATTCCTCCACCAAGGCCACCCAAACTGTTTTTTTTTGACAAGCCAAGGAGGTGATGTGATCATGTTGCTTTGTCTGTTTGTCTATTTGTCCATTTGTTGGCAGGATTACACAAAAACTACTGGGCAGATGAATTCCTTTTATGAATGTCCCTATCTCACAATGTTAAGGAAAGTGAAACATTGATCCCGAATCTGCATTCTGACCCAGGTCATCTCCAAAATTTATTGGGTTCATCCTTGGCTGAACCCTCTGGTGAAAATTTCATCAAAATCCTTTCAGTAGTTTCCATGTAATCCTGCTAACAAACAGGCAAACCAACAACATTACCTCCTTGGCAAAGGAAATAATCTAGCTATATAATACAGAAAGGCATATCTCTGTGTGTTACTGCCTGTCTGAAGCCTGTTTTCTGCTCACGGGGTGGACCAATCTCCTAACTGTATCACTTACCCTTCCCTAACCACTTACACTCACCCCCTACTTTAACCATTTCTTGGCCTCTTACCCTAAAGCCTAACCCCACGATAAGTGTTCTTCCCCTTCCTATGCTACATATATCCAACAAATTTTGTACAAATTGGAGCAGTAGCTTTTGTGCTTCCAGATGTGCATATAGACCAAAAAAAATCTCAGAAATGTGGGATATCAGGCCTGTGGGAAGATAGAACTGTGAGAACATAGGGCTGAGCCTGTCTATGTCTGGCCTATGAGGAGCACTGTGACTCATGTGCTGATGCCTAAAATGACTGAAGCCATGCTGAACAATAACTGGCAGTGGAAGTGGGATAGACATATGAGACTGAACAATTAAGTAAGTTATTTCAAAAATGTGAAGTGATGCCACAGCCAATTCCCAACCCCCTCTATGTTTGATATTAACAAAAATAAAACATACTTCCGATTGTGACAGTATCACTCCATTTGGATTCGTCGGCCTCATTGGTGCTCACACAGAAGTATTCCCCTCTGTGCTCTCCTTTCATGTTTTTAATCACATATGATCCTTTCAGTTTCTGGGAGATCTGGGAAGCCAGGACCCCCGCCACCTGTGTGTGGTACCATGTGAAAGTGATTGGAGCTGTGCCTTTTGTAACAGTGCAGTCCAGTGTCACCTGCTGCCCTTCAGAGATTGAACCGATGTCAGGAGAGGTGGTCAACACTGGCTTTGAGACAGGCTCTGCAGAAGAATGTTTGTCAGGTTAGTGTTTTATATCAGCTTGAATAACAGCATTGTCATCACTGCAGTATCAAACATACCAATGATTTTGGTTGAACGTAACTGCTGCTGATTTGACGCTATCACTGGCTGGTTGCCTGGTTTGTTTTTTGCATGACAGAGAAACTCGTTTAGTTCTGAACTCTTGGTGATAGCCGAGGTGTTGAAGATGGCCTGTTCCCACGGCTGACTCAGCACCTTCTTCTCAGGCAGTCTGTGGGGGCCGTGGAGGGTGTACTCGATGGGCATAGTGCCCTTGTCACTGTGACACAGCATCTGGAAGGGTTTTCCCAGCACCAGGGTATCACCGACCACACTCAACACCGGTGTGGAAACTGGAACTGTGGATGAGATGAGCAGAGTAAGAACAGGATACAAAGAAGGAGAGATTTCATTTCTAGGCCTCAACCATGATAAATATCCATGCACTGATTAGTACACGCTTTACCTCTTTCCAACCTAGTACATACAACAATTTTACTCTATTTATTTTATTTGATAGTTTTTTCCACCTTTGTGAACACTGTAGATGTCCCAGACACAGATACATGTATTTGTGCATCATAAAACTTTTCAACTCCAACTTATTTGTTAGGATTGTGATATTTGATATGTTTGTGTTGGAGCTGTCTTTGGTATGTGTAAATCCTGTCTAATTTGATGTGCAGTATCATTATATTTTTATTTTACATTTTTGTTGCAGAGCAATAGCCCTCATATTTGGGGTTTAAGAGGTTAAGGGCATTTGCATTTGTATTGACAGGTATGGCTGATGGAAAGGCTTCACTGTTTCATTCAATCTACCTCATCTCTTAACTGCACCTCTAAGGGCTGGCATACACTGTACAATTTTAGAAACAAGTGAACATGAAGGAATAGCACATGAATGTACAGTACACTGTGTTTCAGTTGCAAATGCATGTGAATTCAGTGTGTACTGTGCGTTCCAATGTCTGCATGTGACTGTGCCTTGGTACACTGTACAAGTGAGATCAGACACCCCAAACCTTATCTTTCAATCAATACTGGGCAGAAATAATGTGTTTGTTTCCTAGCTTTGTGGGATTTACTTTCTTTTTTTCTGCTACTTTTCTCTCTTACCTTTTTTCAGAGCGACACCTGGTGCAGCTACTCTCTCTCTGTCACACATACAGACATGGGGCTCTAATATTACTACATTAAGATACCGTGCGTCTCTGTGGGTATGGTTAACATCTATTCAGATATAACTGAATGAATCCAGTATGTGACATCTCTGTGAAATGTATTGCTTTCTTTTTGATTGCGCTTGCTGTTGTATGTTGCTGTGCTCTTCTTGCACAGGTGCAGTGAGGAGAAAAGCAGAAAAACGGCACAGTGATCGAATGGAAATCAAACATGTTTGAAATCCAGCCGATGATTTGAGGCTCCAACTGTTCAGCCTGGCCATAAAACAGCGAGGGATGTGAGGCATGATGGTGGGACAAATGCATG
Organism: Pseudamia nigra; assembly: GCA_029823295.1. Taxonomy (NCBI): domain Eukaryota; kingdom Metazoa; phylum Chordata; class Actinopteri; order Kurtiformes; family Apogonidae; genus Pseudamia; species Pseudamia nigra. The sequence continues at coordinate 10,370 of JAQQAE010000875.1, forward strand.
TATAGGGTCTAAATCAAGTTTGAAATTGCATTGTGTATGCCAGCCTTTAGAAAGCCAAAATCCAATAAATGTGACCAGAATAACTCCTGAAGAAAGATTACTGATTGAGCCAGGGTGTATTGGAGCTAGCCCCTAGTGACCACAAGTGGAATTACATTTAAAGTTTATCTCCACATTGTCTTAATTTTTGAGCCAACGCCCTTGCCCTTTGTCAAGCAGCAACCAGACTACGTGCTTTCATCTAAACATACAACCATGCTCAGGTATGTTACAATTAGAATAGAATAAAATAAACAATTAGAATTAGAATAAAATCTAAAATAATTAAAAACATTTAGAATAAAAAGCAACATATTGCATTTTTAATATAGTGACTTACCTTTAGCTTTAATAACATGTGTCTGACTTTCCTTTACAAAGCTGTATCCAAGAGAAGAAGCCTGCACCCTACAGCTGTAGTTGCCATTTTTCCTGAACTCTGCCATACTAGTGTATATTTCTTCAGTGCTGATTTTCACATAATCTTTGTATATGGAAAACTGCAGAGTTTCATTTTGGATTCTCTCAGGCACATATATGGAGACAGAGCAGGTGAGTTTGAAGTGGTCTCCTTCAAATATGTTCTTGGGCTCTATAGTGAGGTGTGGCTTTGAAAACAGCTCTGTGGAGGTTGGACAGCAAAAGTCAAAATGTACACAATATTTCCACAGTGTACTTTTCCAGTCTATTAGGATATCCATTACTTACCATTGACTGTGATTGCGTGATGCGTTTCTTTATATGTATTGCCCCACCGTGCCCTGCAAATGAGCTCCCCACTGTCACCTGCTTGAACTCTGATTCGATGAAGCAGGCTGATTTTGGCTGTCTTTAGGATCGTCTTGTCCTTAATCAGGTATATTTCAACATTTTCTGGTGGATTTACAACTTTACAGATCACCTCGATGATGTCACCCTCATAGACTTTGGCAAAGGGCAGGACATTCATGACAGGGGAAATAAACAGTCCTGCAAAAAAGAACTAAAAGTAGTCAATTTTCTGATTAGAATCATTAGCCACTATGCTTTAACTTAACAGCTTGTACACACGAGTCACCTCTTACAAGCACTTGAATCTCATTACTGTGGTTGGAGCGCCCAGCATCAGAAACAAAGGCGATTGCATAGTCACAGTACAGGTAACTGTCTCCAATGTCCCTCAGAGCTAGTTTGGCCTCTGATGAGTTTCCTTGTGAAACCACCTTCTTGATCTGCTGTGGCTCCCCAGTCCTGAACTTCTGATAAAAGCTGAAAATGAGGGATCCTTTTTCATCAGGAGCGTTGCAGGAGGCTAAGATCTCCTCACTCTCAAAAACTGTAGTCTTATCCAGCTGCAGGATGGGCGTCTGCAGGCCTGAGGACAGAACAGCCAACAACTTCATCCTCTGTTCTCAAATATACAATATGAGGTGTCTGGCAGTCTATTTTTTACACTATCACTAGGACTGACGGGAGCCAAGGAAGGTATGTAAGCAGTTCTAGTCAGAGTTTAGGAAAGCTAGGTTTAAAATAAGCAAATCCAGACTTCAAATTCAGCACAGTCTTTTGTTGCACAATTAAAAGCTATTCTAACATACATTCAATTGTAGCACTTTACATGACAGCCCAGTAAGATCATGGTGAGGTAACAGTGTGGCAACACATAGGTTAAAGTCATAATGAAATTGCCAAAGTAAATAATAACTACAAACCATACAAATTCTTTAAATTTCTACACTGTAATGTTAAAATCCATTTTCACTTAGTTTAAAAACATTTTTCTTTTGTTTCAAAATGTACCGTTTGCGGTTCTTAGTAGTGTAACAAACATGAATCATGCTGTAAAATGCAGAAGTCCCACCTAACTGTTAACTTTCAACTGGTCTGCTTCTAATAAATTGTCAAATTTTTTGTAACTAGCTAAAAAATCTAGTTAATGAAGCTTCTTGTCATGGTCTCGTTTTCTTGGGATCCTTCTCAGCTATAAGTTCAGTGTCAATAATAACTCACATTTATGAATTTAAAAAGAGTTTGACACTTAATTTTTCTACTTTTAAGCTAATTTGGTGTATCGTAATTTGAAATGAATGCATGGTTTTTTTAATCGGATTTACATCTGTGAGCAGAGGGAACTTTATGATCTCTTCATTGGTGTAAAAATGGAGATATTGAGAATGCACGCAGAAACAGCTACAGTGTAACATGTATGTGACGCAAAACAGTGCCATGACTTGTTCTTTTTGTATTTATCACACTTATATGTTTCAGATCATCAAACAAAACATTTGACAAAGATGTGGCTTTCAAATGATTTAATTTACAGTGTTAAGGGAAAAAGCTATCCAACCCCCCTAAACCTAGTTACTGGTTGTGTCACGCTTAGTAGTTACAACTGCAATCAAGCTTTTGCAGTAACTGGTAATGAGTCTTTCACATCACTGTAGAGGAATTTTGTCTGCCTCTTCTTTGCAGAGTTGTCCTAATTGAGCCATTGGAAGGTTTTCGAACATGAAGCGTCTGTTTAAGGTCATGCCACAGCATCGCAATCAGATTTAAGTGCAAATCTTCACCAGGCCAGTTCAAAACCTTCGTTTTTTTTTTTTTTGAGAAATTCAGAGTTGGACTTCCTGTTGTGTTTCAGATCACTGTCTGAAACATAACACTTGCATAAGACAAGTGCGCTTAAGCTCAGGATTTCCCTGTAGACAACTCTTTCTTTTGTCTCTCCTCTGTCCACTGACTCCAACCAGATGAGGCGGATGGCTGCCTACCCACAGGTATTGGTTCTGCTGGAGCTTTTTCTCTTCCGTTAAAGAAGGCCCCCCTCATTCACTCACCTTAGCCTTGTTCTCCATATAGTCTTGAGGATTTAGCTTTTAATTGTGAAGCACCTAGAAATAATCTTGGATGATTATCGGTGCTATATAAATGCAATTAAGCTGAAGATTCAATTGAATCTTGGTTCTCAGAAATGACTTTGTATCCCTTTCCAGATTGATAGATGGTTATTTCTTGATTCAACGTGTCTGGCAGTAATCAGGCCATGGTGTGGCTAGTGAAAATGAACTCAAGCTTTCCAAAAAAAAAACAAAAAAAAATTGGGCAAATTGTTTTTTTCACACATGACCAGGTAGGTTTGGAGTTTTTAAGCCCTAGCTTGAAATTGTAATATAAAAATTGACTATTGGATTTACTCGGGGTATTTTTGTCTAATATTAAATTGTGTTTGATGACCAGAAACCTTTAAATGTGACAAATATGGTTGCATTTGTTACAGTATCTACTGGTTTGCTTTCAGTGTTTATTTGCTTGAACTTGTGCAAAACTACTAGACTTGCAACAGAACAGTGACAATCAAAATAAAAACATAAAGACAGTCAATTTCTCAATTCATGTATATAAATTGTAAAACAAGTATTGGACCAAAGTAACATCGAGTGCATTACCTGTGACAGTGAGGGTTTGCTCCTGGCTGGTTTTGTGTGTTTCCAGGACTCTGACCTGACATCCATAATCTCCAGAGTCAGCTGCTCTGGCTGGGTCGAGTTTGAACAATACAGTATCATCAGTGGTTGTAGTGGAGTGAATAGTCACACCATTACGTGTGAACAGGAAGCTTTGTGTTAAATGAAGGGATGCATCACGGCTGACACTGGCCTCACAGCGCAGGGTCACTGGCACCCCACTCTCCACTGTGCTGCTGGGCAGGATCCTAAGGCCGACATAATCTATGATGTACGCTTTAGACACACAAACGTATTATATTACACACACATATTATATCATGAGCATTTTTTTCAGAGAGTATGTAACTTGACTGAAACTAAAACTCAGATACTGTGGCTATAAGAGTCTGTTATTTTCTCAACAATAAGGGTGAAGTGTGGAGGAAGGAGCTGCCCACCTCCAGTCTGCCGCACAGCAAGCTGGTGCTGCTGAAGGAAGGAAAAAGCTTCAACAAACAACATCTTGACCCTTTCCAGCCCTTAGGAGAGCTGTGTTGATTTATCCCAGCATCTGCACTCCCTCTGCAGCAACAACACACACTAACCGTCCTCAACAGCTACAAAACATCAGTTAGTCTACACCACGGGCACCAGGCTGTGGGGGGTTTGTGAGTGGGTTCGCTTCACCACCAATAGTAAACATGTACACGTAGAAAAACAGACGTAAATGTATGTAATTAATTCTAGGACTGCCAAGATTTGCTATACAGCTAAAACCAACAAATGGCTCAAATGTACCCATAGACCATTTCTAGTCCACACAAATGTTTTAGGGCTTTTTGTCTTCATTGACAGAGACAGGGCAGACTGACAGGAAGGAAGAGAGTGAGGGGTGATATGCAGCAAAGGGCACATTACCAAGTGAGCCACCAAGGCGGCCAACGAATGGCTGTTTTGGTGGAATGTACCAAATGCCACCAAAAATGGAGCTGGTTTCAAAGCTAAACTCCCAATTTCAGAAGCAATAGTGCCATGTATCCCAAAAGTTAGCACATTTGAGGTCTGCTAGTGATTAACTGTGGCAATTTCCAAGTAAATTGGTTATTGTGTCTTTTTGAAACAAGCAGTAGGGCCCTCTATTGAAAACCATTAGTGCCACATATCCCAAAATTGATTGGATGTAAATCTTTAAGTCATCAATAAACAAACCATGTTTCAAACAAATTGGTCCATTCATTTTCAAGGTATTATTTTTTTTGCAAGCATCAGCCTCATGTCTCAAAAACAAGTAGTGCCACTCCTAAAAGTTGACAGGATGGAGATATTAAAAAAAAGTTTCAAGTACATTATTTCAGACAGTGAGCCTGTTTACATGCACACTAACAATCTGATCATTATGTGATATTTGGACAGATTATTCCAATGATCATGTAAACAGCATAAATGTGATAAGCTTCATCAGATAATGGCAGGTATCTAATTACAACAAATCCAATGAATGTCTAGATTTCTCTCCAATGCTCTGATGTCTTTATGCATGTCCATCCATCCATCTGTTACCTTCCACTTATCCTGGTCAGGGTCACGGGGGCCGCAGCCTGAGGAGAGAAGCCCAGACTTCCCTCTCCCCAGCCAGCTCCTCCAGCTCCTTTAGGGGGACCCCAGGCATTCCAAAGCCTGCTGAGAGACACAGTCCCTCCGGCGTGACCTAGGTTCCTGGGTCTGCTCCAGGGCCTCCATCCAGATGGAGCCAGTTTTGGCAACCAGGGATTGGACCACCCAGGCCCCTGTCCTTGGCTGCCACCCAAACCACGCAGCACTGGACCCTTATGACCCTTCCTTCAGGTGGAGGGCGCACAGTTAGGCATAGTCATAAGGGTCTTCTGAATTGCTCTTTGTCTGACCTGTCACTTAGGACCATTTTGCCTTGGGAGACCCCACCAGGGCTCAATTGCCCCCAACAACATAGCTCCTCGGATCAATCAGGCACACAAACCCCTCCACCACAATAATCTGGTGATTCAAAGAGAGGCTTTGTACATGTATATCTATTAATCAGATTTATTTTGTTCTTTTGCATGTGTACATGTGAAAAAACTAAATAAGTCATAGGAAATGCAAGGGATGTTTTTTAACGAATGAGAATACAAAGTACACACTATATACAACAACAGTGCTTCTGCCAGGGAAACAACAGAATTGTATAGGTCAGCATACGTTAGATTACAAAATAAATAAGTAAGTATGAAAAATAAATAAGTATAAAAATATGAAAATAAGTCATAAATCCTGTACAAGTATCAAATATAACAAATCATGAGAGATAAATCACACTGTATGAAAGCCAACTGTTGTTTTCTACTCATGGAGTATTAATGAAGAACAGCAGCAGCATTTATCCTATTTTGTCAGACTGTTAGCTCCCACATTTGGACAACGGATGCTAAGGCCATAGGCGTCGCCATGTTCAACAAGACAAGACTGAATGATTTGAAAATAACAGAGCGGTGGTGTCTCACATCTCTGTGAATGTACTCCAAAAAATCTGATAATGGACTGAGACATGTAAACAAGGGTCACATTACTAAGGCTCATGTAAACGCATCAGATCTGATTTTTACAATTGTCTGATTACTTCCAGTTTATGGCCAGATAAACTGACTTAATTTCAAGTCATTGCATCTTTTCTTGAAACAAGCAGCAATGCCCCTTATTGAAAACCAAGAATGCCCCCATGTAGATTTTTAAGTCATCATAAAACCTGTTTCATGATGACATGTGAATCAGTCCATCCATTTTCAAGGTATTGTGTTGAAGTGACATGTATGTGGACGCAGACACATAATCGTGAAGCCAATATCCACCTGTTTCGACAGATAATAAAAATCAGCTGTGGGTAAATTTGACCCAGAGGCTGTTCTCGTGGTATGACATGGTAACTGTCTCTATGGTGCGAGTACACAGAAACAGAACTCAAATAAAAGTATTGTTACTTTATAATTATATTGACTCAAGTAGAAGTACATGTACAAGTATTTGAGTAAAAGTAAAATAGTGTATCATGAGAAAAAAACAATTCAAGTAGTGAGTAACATCAGAACATGGAGTTTATTACAACCTAACATACTGCCTTTAAACAGGTATTTGGTCATTTTGTTAATATGTTTGTTATAATTATATATTAAAAAATATGATTTAGTTTTTCATTTTTTAACTTTAAAAAAATGTACTCAATGTTGTTCATGAATTTTTTGGGGGGTAATTGTGCTGCTTACATTTTTTTGTTCATTTGTAATTAGTTTGTTAATTTAATTAGTTTGACAACCTTATTGATTATTTTGATAATTTTTGCTCATATTGTTGTTATTTGATCAATTTCTTGATCATTTTATTAAGTTTTCTTAATTTTCTTGATTATTTTGTTAATTTTTTGCTCATTTTATTATTTTTGTGATTATTTTTGCATGTCATTTTGAAATTTTGCTTGATTATTTCATCTATTTGTTTCATTTTAATTCAACCTTTTTTCATCTACTTACTGAAGCGGAGCAAAATGTAACTGAGTAGAAGTACATCTTTTCATCCCAGAGAAAACGTATTCCACAAAACAACTACTTTCTGAAGTACATTTTATGAGAAAAACTACTTTTGTACATGTAAAAGAAAATCTCCTCGAGTACTACCCCCCCTTGACGGCTACATTTACTCTTATCATCAAATTCACCTTATCTCAAGAGGAAGGGCAAGTCAGGAAGTGTTCAATTACATTCCAACCCTTGTTGTTTCGAACCAAATCAAAGTTTCATTTATACTCTTGCTGATGTGAAAATTACCATGTCATCTCTGACATGACTAAAAATAGCTTCAAGTAGTCCCACTAAAGGCTTGAAAATATCAAGGAGGGCAGTAGTGCATGGTAAAATGCTAATATTCTGCAAAAAATAACTCTTTTGGAGAGAGAGGTAAAAATAGGCTTCATGTCTAGTACAGCGAGGAGTGGGTAACCTCAAACTGTCAAAGTGCTGCAGAAAGTACAACCCTGCAGACCCATTTTTAACCGACACTGAAATAATTCTGCGTGTGCAGTTACTTACACGACTGTCCCATGGCACAGTGCCCTATGTTTAAAGACAAGGGAGAAAAGGAAAATAAGAATGAGAAGGTTAAGGTCAACTCAAGAAAAAAGTATTCCTGAAGCAGCACAACAGTGGGTCCTTACAGAAGTGCAGGAGGCTGGTGAGAAGCAGCAGGAGACGATGTGAGTCCATCCTGAGTGGAGGTGGTAGATACAGTCGTTGAGGACTGACAAAACAGAGGCCAGAAGGGCAGTGAGAGGGACCGGGGAGGAGGGCTGGAGGAAAAGAGAGGTGGAGTGTGGGGAATGCAGATTCCTGGCAGCGGCGAAGGGGTGTTCCTCATCTTATCATTATCAGACACATTACTTGTGCTGCTTGGCTGACCAGGAAATCGCTTACACTTCCTCAGGAACTGAGCATCTACTCTGATTGCTTCTCACACTGTGCAAAAGGGAGGGATTCCAACGACAACGCAAGAAGAATTCAACATGTTCCAGTAGTTTTACTTCATACACAATTTATTTTTGAGTATTAAACGATTTAAGGCAGTGGGTCCGAAGAGTTTTCAGCTCAAGACCCAAAAGTAAAATGTACTATCTGCTTGGGAACTGTCATAGCATGGCCATTAAATAAATATCAATAAAAGCAAACAAAACATGTATGAAAAAATAAGCAAATTGGAAAAAATAAAAAGAAACTATGAACAAAAATGCACAAACTAATCAAGAAATGAACATAAAAGAACAAAATAATCAAAAGAAGTATGTGAAACAGAACAAAATAATAAGGTCAAATGTACAAAAATTAAAGTAATCAAGAAAGTGAACAAAATAGTGCAAAAAATGAGTAAAGATGAATTAAATAATTATCAAAATGAAGAAAAATGAACTAAATTATCAAGAAAACAGACAAAATAACCAATATAATAAAATAAATAAGTAAAAATGAATGAGATAATTGATAAAATGAATAAAATAATAATAATAAGGTTCCATTGTCCTTTTTGGTTCATGGAATTGTATGTTTGGGAAAGGCAGGTTTCATGAAATTCAAGGTATTTCTTTAATTACCGGTATACAGAAATACTGTCATACCTTGTCATTAATAACGTTTTCAAGTTGCATATTTATTTCTAGACATACAGTATGTACTGCGGTAATATTATATACCACAAGGTTGTTCTCTTGTACAGAAAAAACATATCCAACACAACAGCTGAAATTGTTAAAGGTCCCATACTGTGAAAACGTCTTTTTTGGGGTTTGAGTTTTATATAAATTCTGTGATTATAAAATAAAACCCATGAAAAGATGAATGTGCTCATTACCACCAATCCTGAAAAAGCCACAGAACAAAGTGGCCTCCATATAAAAATGAGCTGATTTGAATCTTTATCTGTGACATCATGAGTTTTTTTTCTCCTCTTGCTCTGCCGCACCTTTAGCCCCCAGGAGCTTCCATAGCTTCCCCCCTCGCCCCTGTTTCCTTAGCAGACATGCACATACAACAACAGCATTGCTACCATTAGCGAGAGAGAGAAGGAATCGTATCGTCAGTCGTTTGGAACTGGTTTGGATTTGCAGCGACAGACGTGGAACAAATGACTACAGGCTGCAAAGTTTGTCTAAAGCGAACTCCAACAAAAGGCAGCAGCTCAATGAACTTATTCAGCATCTAAAACAGAGGCATCCATCTGAGAGGGAGACATGCCACGCAGCTACAACCAACACACTCCTTAACTTAAAAGCAGCTTACTCTGGTGGATTCATTTTCCCAAGGCACAACATATGATAAGAAAGGGGTTCGATGGAAAGCGATCACCGTAATGGTTGCTTTGCACATCACTAAAGATACGGCAGCCATATTCAGCTTTCAGTGTGAAGGAAAACAAGTCTGTCGCCGTCGAAGTACAAAGTGTATTTTGTCGAAACAAAAGAATAGCTCGCACTTCAATTCCAGGAAGGAAATAGAAGATACTTTTGTTAAGTCTTCAAACAAATAAAAGCCAAACTTGTTTTGAGTTATCTCTGTCATTTGTACTTATTTTTATAAGTAGATATAAAGTAAGAATTGGAAAAATCCTAATTCGAATTTTGTGTGGAAAAGTCAGAAATTTTATTTCTAGGCCATATTGCCCAGCCCTAGTCCCATCCCATTCTCAGTTTCAACATTCTACATCTGAAACATCACGTTACAACCAATGGTAGTCAAGCTAAAATTAGCCCCGCCCCCATGAGCAGCTGTCCAATATTCCTGATTTTTTTTTTTTTAATAGGAAAACTGACCATACAACGTGCATTACTCTGAGTTTACAGTAGCCTTGCTTCAGAATTTGATGCCAGGTCACATTAGGAATGATTTGTTTCAACCAATCATTGTTTTCTGGTTGAACAGTTATGACAGATTTATAAAGAGGCTCCTGGAAAACTGAAGGAATATCATATTAACATGCTTTATTTTGTCAGCGCCTTAATAGAAGTATTTAATGGACACATATAGACAGTACAGATATAAACGTGTCAAAACCTTTAACGTCACTTGTTGATGTTTACTGAACTGTTACCAAGCGTTGAAATACAACGTGGCATTATGAGGGCATGCATGAAGACACGGCTCAAAGGAAGGATTGATTAGAAATTCTATGTACATAGGTACAGTAATGTGAGACAGCTGCAGATACTGTACCTCATAACAGACACTGCAGCTGCCATGAAAGTGTCACTAAATTCAAAAGCCTTGGGCCACCACATCGGCATACTATTCCCCAAAGTCTACCTGGTAATATGTAGCAGAATAAAAATTACATAGTACAACTTAGTATGCACATAACTCATAAGACATGTTGTAATGTTACTAAAATGCTGTATTTGTGTGAGAAACAGAGTGGTGCGTGATTGTGTGATATCACACTATGACCACTAAGAGGAGCTGAAGATTAACAGAAACACAGATGAAACCCCACACGGTCAGCTCTGCAGCTCGGTCTGCATTACACTCCCAGACACTATCAGCTGTACCATGCTTGCCTAACATCAAACGTTCTCAAATGGTGAAGAAGAGCAGTTTATTTTAGATATTCTATTGCTGCAGAGGTGACCTTGTCCAAAGAGCACAAACTGTCTTATCTGACTCATGTAGGCACTGTGATCCATGACTGTACCCACCAGTGAAGGCACTGCACGGTCAGTTTTCTATTTGATGCAATATTTGATCTACTGTGCCTCCAAATATGAGAACTGGAAAGGTCTGAAAATGCTGGAATACACAAGATCACTGAGAGCTTCTGCTTTTTAGCAGCATAAAGAAGCTCTTCAGACTTCAGTTAACCCTGCTGAGGCTGAAAGCATTACTGAAAGGCTGAAAGCATTACATGACATTATTAGTGTGCTAGGGAGGAAAGGGCATTTCATTTTTAGAAGGAATGCTAGTTTATCCATGTGACCTAATAACACAACCCAACACTTTGGTGCTAAATGTGGCCAAGGTGTGGGTCATAACAACAATAACTTTCCATTTTATGACTGGAGTGGAGGTGTTTATTTGGAGTCAGCCAACATGCTATTTTGCATATTACTCTATATTCATGCAGCTAAAAGCATGAAGTGAATGCTATTTGTAAGGCATTTACACATAATATGCATAATGATTGAGCGCATCATGAATAGACATCCAAAGGACAGAATGCAGGCTTTGCAAGTTGAGTGTAACACTGTTCATTGTCTAAATTGTGATTTGAAACATGAGGACTTGTCCTCCACTAATGTACGAGTACTTCTGCACTGGTGCCACTTATTGCAATTGTTTCTAGAATGTTTCTACAAATATCTCATTGCAGGAAATAGCATAACCTTTGCAGCCTCTCACAGATGAACTCAGTGTTGGATAGCTCTACTGAGCTATTATCTGCTCACCTCTTTATTTCCACTGAATTAGCCTTGGTCAAAGATTTGTATAGAGGGTTGGGATGTTCACAGCCACATTAAGTAGCATAAAACTCCACCTCAACATGCCACCCATGCACAATTCACTACTTTTACTGTTAGAGAATGTCTAGAGTTGCAGGATAGAGCTTGTGGAGGTTTAAAATGTTTCTTTTAAAATATGATCTAAAACACAAATCTGAAATTTTATCTTGCACTCAGGGGTGTTATCCTTTTTCTTCCAATGAAACATCTTCTTACAAATATTATGGCCCTCCTCCATGACTATGTAGGTGGCTGTTCAACCAGCAGAGCAGAGAAACAACCACCAGAGTACAGGCCTTCTTGCTTTTCTTGTTTTTTGAGGAGCATCTGTCTAGATTTTGTTTTTACAGGAAATATTAACTGTATAAATCTGAAACAGCAGTGTGTGTGTGGTGAAGATACAGTATGTGAGTCCATGATTTCAGAAATGGATGTGAGCAGCAACAACTCTCAGCAATGGCATTTCAATATTTTAGCACACTCCTCCCTCCAGGACAATTTCAGCCCATGAATGTTGGTTAGCTTTGTTCAAAGAACTTTCTGCTCCGGGTATTTTTTAAATTGCCCCACATGAGACATGTGCTGAGTTGATGTCTTCCATCTATGAGCATCACCTTGACATTTTCCTGTAGAATTTTTTGGCAACATTTTTACTTGCCACTGTAGGTATGTGTACTATTTCTTTCTATAGCCAAGTTCACATGAAATAGATTGGCTAAGGTCCACTCGTTCACATAGAGACTGTGGCTCTTTATTTTACAAAACTATGAATGCCAGTCTATGGTGAGAGACAAATTTTAATACTTTTTAAATTAGGCATCGACTACAGAAATAAAAGTTCTCTATTTAAGTGAGGGTATCTGAAGTGTGGACTTCACTTCAATCTGATGTAATATACGTTACCCAAGCGGACAGCCATTAACCTGCTAATTTGACCTTATTTTTAAAGAGTAAAATAGTAAAAAAGTTGAAAATCATTGTCTGCTTACATCACATACATGCCTTCCTGTTTGAATTCTTCATAACTGTACAGTATATTATCACATTTTTTACATCGCAAAGCTACATTCTTAATTTGTTAAAATAAAGTCACAATCATCAGAAGAATAAATAGTCACTGATTGCAATCCATTAGGTTATTGTGCATTTGAATAGAGCGCATACAGTAAATTTAGCTATGATGCAAATTAGCAACATTGGCATAATTGGGCATAATGGTAATTTAACTCATTTTTCAGTCTCAGGTATATACATTTTTTTATTGAAATCCACCAGCTCATTTCCTGTAGAAAGTCGATACATCTGTTTAGTTTTGCCTAAAAATAAAGGGCAGAAATTGCATTTAAAGACCAGCATGCTATTTTCATTTTGTTTGCCCATAATTCAATACTGCACACAACTATATTTTACATGCTGTTACTTATTTATCTAATTTATATCCAGAGGTGGGTAGTGTAAACAGAAACAGTGCTCATGTGACAGTATTGTTATGTTCTAATTTTAGTGACTCAAGTAGAAGTAGTTATAAAAATACTTGAGTAAAAGAGTATCTAAAAAAAGACCAAGTAATGAGTAATTTCATAACATGGTATTTATTACAGTGTAATATATTGTGTCCGAACAAATATTTTCTTCATTTTTTCATTTCCTTGCTTATTTTGTTGCTTATTTGGTAGATTTTTGTTCCGGTTTGTCAGCTATTTTGCTCATTAAAATTTTTTTTTTAACCAGTGTTGTTTAGTTTCTTCGCTTTTACTCATTTCATGCATATTTTGTTTCATATTTTCTACTGAGTTTTTGTTGCTTATTTTGTCCATTTTTGTTAACTTCTTTGATTATTCTGTTCTGTTAATTATATTGTTAATTTTCATTCATTTACTTGTTTGCTTAATTTCTTCTTATTTTGTTCATTATGATCATTTTTGTGATTATCTTTGTACATTTTGACTCATTTTCTCTCAATTTATTCATTTTGGTAATGCTCTTGATGATTTTGTTCATTTTTCGTATGAGACAGGGGAGTAATTAGATCTCATCATCAGCTCCCTCTACCTGTGGATTCTACCCGCCATGTTTTTAGGCCTCATGGGAGCATCTGGGGAAGATGCTGGGAAACAGCTAAAAAGGATGTGTTCATTTCCTGTTTAATTCATTAACTCTTTTCAGAAACGGCAAGTTCACCTCAAATAGATTGTGCCATTCCCATCACACTTTTCTAATCCAAACTTCAAATATAATTAAAATACGTCTCATGACTAATTACTAGTCCAGAAGGTGACCTGAGATGCAGCCACTCATTTTACTACCCAACGCTCCCACTCGAGTACAAGACACCTGCCCCCTGACCTCTCCTCTGACCCTGAGCCATGTGTAAACTTTCATCATGTATCATGTAGCTGATGTTTCCCGAAGCCACATGGTGAGCCCGGAGCTAGACTCATCCCCTCACACGCTACCCAGGGAGGTTGTGTGGGCTTTGCGTGGGCTGGACAGCGATAATGACTTGATCACTTGACATTTTTTTGGCTGCGTTTTTGTCTACTTGACATTTAAGCTGTTTCCTAAAATGCTAATGACTTCTAAAACCTGCTGCTATAGTCGGATGGCTACATGCATTTACAGTATTTTCATGATTGTAAAGAGTGTGTTGCATTGAAAAGGTGATGGATGGCGGTCACGTTGGTGCCACTCACAGCGTTATCAGTGAGTCCAGAGCAGCAGGGTGATTGATGTCTTTGCCTACGGGTCTATGTAACTGGCACCTTTCCACATGTCAAACTGCCAAACTGGGTCAGCTGGCACTGGAGAATAGAAAAAGGCATTTTTGTGTGTGAAAATTTGAAGAAACAAAAGTGAATTACGCCGAACCATTTGCAACCCATATGAGGAGGTGGAAAATGAAGAAATTCCTAAAAAGTCCAATTTAGATTTTACTTAGACCTAGGGAAAATGTTTGATGATAAAACACTCCTCTGAAAGAATATGAGATAGGAAATTTGTTTCTGCTCTGAGGCAAAAAACTTCAGGGCCTAATTAAAAACCCATTACATTCATACACTTACATTTGAAGCAAACAGCTTTACATAGCAATTAAAAAGAGAATTTCACACAGAACGAAAGCACTGAAGAGTAGAAAATACATTCATGTCTGACATGTTTGCTGTTTAAAATTGCATCTGACCGACTCGGCTCCCACAGCCAAGTGTTGACTTTATAAAACTCACTTTCCATCGCGTGCTGCCCGGTGTGGCATATTGTGACAGCGTGTGGCCAGCTGGGCCTCCAGAGACTGACTCCTCCTCACACTGGACCAGATGATCCAGCAGAGGGAACAGTGCTGATGAGGGACGACGTGGAGATGGTTCTGCCTCTGGCACATCAGCCTGCAGGAGACAGGAATCATGTCGCTACAAGGAAAAGCTTTGAGGCTACTTCAGCCCACACAGGCTGACATCCATCTGTCTTTAACTGAACGTATCAGTGTCACACCTGTTTCACTTACAACCACATATCCAAAAAAACGGAGTAGCTATCTAACATGCAAATGAAAACACAATGTGATGAAAAGAAAACAAAGCCTTATATGGTTCTGTACAGCAGCACAAAACAACATATCACATATTGAAACTGGAAAATTTCATTTTTATGTAAGAACGAAATTTGATTTTGAGTCTGGTGGCAGCACAATGTCTCAAAAAAATTGAGTCAGTAGCAGTGAAAGACTGGAAAATTGGTGAAAAACTAGTGGAACATTTTACAGTTAATTAAATTAACAGGCAACATAACATGATATAAAAGGATCATCTGACAGAGGCTGAGTTTGTCTGAAGTAAGGGTTTCACTACTGTGTGAAAAACTGTGTTAGCTACAACAGTGTAACAGTTGAAATATAACATTCCTCAATGTATAGCTGGAGGGAATTTGGGGATTTCATGACCTATAGTTCAAAATGGCATTTAAAGTGGGGTGGCAGTAGCTCAGGAGATAGAGCAGGTCGCCCAATAACCAGAGGACTGGCATTTCGAACTGTTGTATCCTTGGGCGACACGGTGGTGCAGTGGGTAGCACTCGTGCCTCACAGCTGGAAGGTCCTGGGTTCGATTCCAACACCGGGTGGTGGGGTCTTTCTGTGTGGAGTTTGCATGTTCTCCCTGTGTCTGCGTGGGTTCTCTCCGGGTTCTCCGGCTTCCTCCCACAGCCAAAAACATGCACTAGGGGGTTAGGTGAATTGGTCACTCTAAATTGTCCATAGAGTGAATGGTTGTCTGTCAAGATGGTCTTTGTCCCCCTGCACGTGCGCATTGTCTAGCGCACGTGCAGACAATGTCTAGAAATTTGATTGATTGATGAGACTTCAGCCTTGAAGATAATCGGCAATTATGATTGGCGCTATACAAATAAAGATTGATTGATTGGGCAAGACACTTCACCAGGAATGTGGTGGTCAGAGAGGCCGTTGGCACAGATTGCCAGCCACATGTCCATCAGTCTGCCCCAGATGTGGCTTACCACCAATGTGTGACTGTGGTGTGAATTAAATAATGGATTCAGTGTGAAGAGCTTTGGGTATGTTGAAAAACTCTATATAAATCCTATCTATTTTTATTATTAGAGCTGTCAAAATTAATGCTTTAATCCAGATTAATTTATTTGCATGATTAATTTGATGAAAAATTTAACACAATTAACACAGGTGCAATGAAAACGGTGCAGTGCCACCGGAATTTGTGGGGGCACTCTAGTGCAGTCCAGCTCATGTGACGGAAGAATAGAAGAAGAAAAAGAACAGAACACACCATAAACACTGAAAGATTAACAGAAATGGATCTACGTTTTGAGGAGAGTCTGTGCCGTAGACTGTATAATAGTGTCATCTTGGATGACATCTTGGAGCCAAAAACAGGATGCAACCATGTTTGGAAGAACGGCAGCGGCGCCAGCAGAGCATAGGGAAAGCTAACCAACCTCTAGCCACAGACAAGCTAAAACTTCACTCAAGCAGTGTGAAACAAAGTCATATTATGGTGTTGCTAGTGTAAACACCCGCAGCTGGAGTCGAGTGTATCTCAGGTAACTGAATAAATAGAAGTTACTCAGGTCCAACTCGGTCCGACCCCACTGGAAGACTAGTTACTATAGCAACATGTAATCAAACCCCAGCACGGCAGTGATTTGTCGGATTATTAGAGACCTCAGTAAGTCTACATCTGACAAACTGACACAATTGCCAGGTGGATTGTCATAAACAGCCAACTAGTTAATATCATCGAGGACATGGGATTTAAGAAAGTTTTACAAATTGCATCTCAAGATGCTTTGTACAAAGCACCATCAAGAAGCATCATAATGACGAACATCCTTGGGATCTATGAAACTGAAAAGAAAATGAAGAAAGATAATCAACCTGACAGGAGACACTGGACTTCAGTGAGTAACACTAACTATCTTGCTACTGCTGCAACCGGTGTTTAGTTTAAATAAACACATATAAAGTGTACTGTATATATCACCTTCTGTCATGAGTGTTTTTGCTCCCACAAAATGAAAAACAACAAATGGGTATTAATCATGATTAATCAAAATTAATCCACAGTGCCCCTGTGATTAATCAAATTAAATTTTTTAAAATCTTTTTACAACCCTAATTATTATAATAATTATTAAAGATTCAGAACATCTGAAGAAATCTCTGTGCATAAGGGCGAGACTGAAAAACGATACTGGATGAGCGTATGTTGTTGTTGTCTGTCAACCTCTGTGATGGTATGGAGGTGAAATATTGCACATACCATGGATAACCTGCACAACTATGAAGCATCATTAATACTGAACAATGGATGCAGGTTTTCCAGCAATACCTGTTGTCATGAGTCATCATGGTCTGAAATGTTTTATTTGGACCCTCAAATAAGTGATCTGGTGGTCCTTTATGCTTTGTTATAAAGATATTATGCCAAATTATCAGACAAATCTCTGCTGTGCTGGGCTTTGATTGGCGTGTCGCTGTGGTAACTCGACTCGTCAGTGGAGTCAAACCGAGTCGTTCCTTCATATCTTCTATCTAATCAGTAGAGCACAGTTTTACCAGAGATATGCTGTACTGCAGTTGTGGGTAAGTGTTTACACCAACAACGCTGTAATATGATTTTGTTTGGCAGAGCTTGGTGATGTTTTACTGCATCAGTAAGCTAGCAGTTAGCATTAGCTTACCCATAAGACCCCTGATATACTATGCTCCTGTAGCTCTGCCACCATTCTTCCAAATATGTTTACATCCTGCTTTTGGCTCCAAAATGTCATCCAGGAATATACAACCATGGACAAAGTGCTCTAATAAGGAGCCAACGAAAAGCCCTGAACTGTTGAGCCAACAAAATCGTACATCAAGTAAGAACAGAAAAACATTAGGGTCAAAATTACAGCAGCTAGAGAGTGTTGTTAAGAGAAGAGGTGATCCAACGGTAAACACGACTTTGACTAATTTTTTAACGTGTTGCTGGAATTTAGCTCATGACTGACTTCATTTTACTGTTCTTCTTACTTGATTGCTCTTATTTTTCATATGAAGCTTTTAGTTGTCTTATACAGTGGAACCTCGGATAACGACCGCTTCGGACAACGAAAAATTCGGATAATGACGAAAACCAATTATATAAAATTGACCTGGATAACAACGAAAACCCCCGGATAACGAATTTTTCTATTTTTATTTAAAAAAATAAAAATATAAAGATATAAAAAAATACTGTAGTGTTAAGATACAGTATTGCTGTTATTTCTTTGATTAAGTTTGCTGTGTATATGTTCTGTAGTTTGTAGTTCGTTTTGCTCTGCCTCCCTCCTCTTCCTCCTCCTCGTCCTCCTCCTCCGCTGCTATCACCATAAACCTTCACCTTTTATGTTTCTTATTGTGTT
>JAQQAE010000876.1:0-28779 GCA_029823295.1 Pseudamia nigra
GAATTGTGAAGCGCCTAGAGATAATCGGCGATTATGATTGGCGCTATACAAATAAAGATTGAATTGAATTGAATATTCTATTGATGTTTTTTTTCATTTTTAAACATTTAATTTATTCTAGTGTTTAATCTCTTTTTCATTATTGTGTTAATTTTGAATTGATTTCTTCAGTTTTGCTTTAAATTTTTTCATAATTTAGTTCATTTTT
Organism: Pseudamia nigra; assembly: GCA_029823295.1. Classification (NCBI taxonomy): domain Eukaryota; kingdom Metazoa; phylum Chordata; class Actinopteri; order Kurtiformes; family Apogonidae; genus Pseudamia; species Pseudamia nigra. The sequence goes on from JAQQAE010000876.1 coordinate 209, forward strand.
TTTCTTCTTCTTTCACGTTGTGTTTTGCTCATTTTGATTTATGATAAAATGCCATTTCCATCACTGGACATTCTCACCATCCTTCACCTTTCAAGGGGAACCTACATAAAACCTGTAAAGCTAAAGCCTGTCGACCCCTGAATTACATTGACTGGGAGATTTTTTTAATTTGTCTGATTCTGATCTTCACATCTGAACCAGGATCTGCAAAAGCATTTGGATCTCCCCGCTTTACTCAATTAATACACACTGATATTAAACAGGACCTGCTTTGTCTTCAGATGTGATGAGTGAGATGTTGCCCGGGTCCCGAGTGTGAACCGGTGTCATTCGTCACATCGTGTATGTTCAGGACACAACGACAGGACGTTCAGAAAAGCATGATGGTCTTTATTGACAGACGGTCGTTGCATCCACAGTATGGATCCTCCTGAAATGTAAGGCTGATGTCAAAACAAGTGTAAAGTAGGCGTTTTGCAGGTTTGCTTGTGTCTCTGTATGTCTTAAAGGTCCCACATGTTAATGCATCTATGTCACTTATGTGCCAGTTAAAGGTGCAGTCAATGATGCTGGTGGACTTGCAGCCTGTGGTACGTGATGAGGTGGGCGACCTGCCAGTCAGCACAGCAGAGACAGATTCCTTCAACATCTGGTTCCCGTGAATAAAGAACAGACGTACGTAGCAGACACTGACTGGCAGGAAGCCTGTTGAATCATTTATACTCAACCCAAATAGAGACGCAGCACTTACAAATTTCTTATTTTCCCACCACAATTCACTTAGTATGAGTTCATCTTTTTCCTACACGTCAAAAGAAACATTTCAACGACTGAATGGAAATAAGTTTGAAACATTAATGCAATTCAAAATGAAACTGAAAAGCTATTTATAGAGGAGTTGAAAACAATGATTTGCAGCTGTCATTAAAGCCACACACCTTCAAAGGGTGAATGAAATGTTTGGTTTCTTCTTGTGGGAGGTTGTTCCACCCCTCTGACGGAGCCGAAGGACAGTTTGTGGAGTTGGTCCATGTCATGGTCACACGCCATGATCATTTCCTCTGATGCCGCACTCGTCTGGTGTGAGGATTCTCTCTTTTATTGGCACTGATGGGGCAGTATTTGGCTTTTTGTTTAAATATACACAAGATTTTAAAAAGATGGCGTTATTCCATCCTCCAACTGAATTTTTAAGTGCTGCGTTTATATTTGTTTTTCAGTGTATATCGATTGCCAACATTGTAGACTGCACCTTTAATAGACATTCTGTAAGGATATTGATAAAAGAGTTAATTATGGTGCATTTCATTACGTCACAACTCGGAGTTTAGAACGGGGAGTGACGTGGACTCAGAGCTGATCATGTTCCAGGTGAGAAGTCGGGAAAAATGTAGATGCGTATTTGAAAACCAGCTCATTCGGAGCATAGACAACTACCAAATGTATTCAAATGTGCTCTACGTGATGACATCTGTACGTGGCATATTGCACATACAAACAGTGTAGCTATGGATAAAACTTGTTCTATATGTGTCACTGATATAATGTGGAACAAACACACTTGGTGGCGTTGGTTCGGTTGTTTCAAGCGGCAGCCGTATTGTAAAGTCAGGGATGTGAGGTTGCTCTGACTTTGAGTTGGAATCGGACTGGACGGGTCGTTCCAACTTCTGACTACGTAAAACCGGAATGCACCATTAGTTTGCTTTTTTCCAGAACACATTCTAAATTCACCAAAGAGCTGATTATTTTTGCTATTTGTTCACTTTTGGTAATTTTTTTAGTCGACCATTATTTGTTTATTCCTAATTTTGTTCAATTTCTTCCTTTTTTGCTTGTTATATGTTCATATTCATTTGATTCCATGTTATGTATTGATCCTCCATATTTTGTTGATGTTCATTTTTTAATTTTTGCTTATTTTTCACAATATAGTTTGTCTAATTTTGTAAATTTCCTTAATTATTTGGTCATAGTTATTCATTTTACATGTGAATTTGTTCATTTTGTTAATTTTCTTAATTATGTAGTTGATTTTGTTACATTAAACAGTTAGTGACTTTTGGATTTTAGGGGTGCTCCAAATGTGACGCCTGATTTTCCCTGAAATGAAACAATTGACTCAAGACGTCACAAAGTCCAGTTTAAGGCAACTTTGACCAAATGTGGATTTACTGCACTTTGCCTTTGAACGACATTACCGTAAGCACACAAATGCACTTTTCATGGTCTAATTCTTTGAAATGGTCACGAATATTGGCCAGTTGCTCATGGGGGCGGGGGTCATTCCAGGTTGAATATGATTGGTTCCAACCTGTAATGGCACAAGTAACAAAAATCAAAACATTTTGTTGTGGGGACCTTAAAAAACTGCCGATGCTGAGCAAGTTCTAATTTTCACAGCATTTATATAATCCTCAAATCCCAATTAAGATGCATTTTCACAGTATGGGACCTTTAAGCCTTATGGCAAAGGCTACGAATTGGCTTATGGTTGTTTCTCTTGGTTTAATGTATCCATCGAAATAAGACACATAAACTGAAATAAGCAAGATGACAAAAAAAATAAGGCCGTCTAAAAAATACATGATGCATTGACATTTCATCCAGTAGTTTGGGGAAAGTCTGGAGTGAAATGTTTTTAGGATAAATATGGCAATAACTGCTTCAGAAATATGAAAACTAAAAATATGACCCATCTTATTTGTGATCCCAGTGATTTTAGTTCCTTGCAGATCTCTCATCTGTGCACAGATAACCTCCCAGCGACCCCCGGATGCAGGAACATGGTTGTGTGTTTCCTCTTCCATATTCATCACCACAGGCGACCGAAGCAGAGGAATTAACTTCAGCGAGGTGTGCACCGGGTGCCTAATTACACGTGTGTCATCTAAAGGGCACGGACAGACACAAGGAGAGAAGACGCTCTCTGCAAACCAGAGCGATTCACACAAACAAACCTGTTCCCTTTATGTCGACACATTTGCAAAAGGTTGGGAAAGCTGAATCAGAGAGGTAGTAATGGACAAAATATTATGGTGTTGCTTATGCAGAGGCAAACTGGAGACGGAGCAACATATTTATGTGTCGTAGGACACGGTGCAAGATGGAAATCAGCATACTATTACCATATTTGTGCCCAGATACATTCATAGTGCAGACAAAACACTCAGGACCTTCATTATAATCACTGTCAGAATACTTCTAGTAGCCTGTCATGGAATATCTACTAAAACAATTTGATTTACAGGAATATCATCATATAATCTGGTTAAATGTCCTAATTCTCTATAAAGCTCTTAAAGACCACCCTGAAAGGCGAAAGCTATAGATATAAAATAGTACATTTACTTCTAAAAGTGCTTTGTAAAGATTTACAGCTACATAGGACTTGAACGGATTCATTCTAACGCTACGTGACGAACCGAAAGCTTTGAACCAAACCTCGACGACGCCTGTGAAAACATTGAACTGTATAAAAAGTAAAACACCAGTGGCAAATGTCATACTGTGCATGTGCAAAAAAGGCCTTGGCAAGGCGAAAAATAGAAATACTCTACTTTGTTTAGTAAGTTACTGGATATAAAAATGTCCCAAGAGACCCTCCTCGGTTGTGGACAGTGAAGATCCCTTTGGCACCTCGCTTGTTCCCCGTTTGTCTCCACAGTTTGTCTCCAGTTCGGGTCTGAAGAAGAACGAAGGCCCCGGCTGTCGCTCCGGTGACCTCGCTGACCTTTGTCCTCAACGTGGACAGGCAGGATCTCCGCTTGTGTCCATGAGACGAGAGCTGTTCTGCTGTCAGGTCGACTTCCACAGCGGATTGTTGTAGATCCAGCCATCGCCCTGAGGAGAGAAAGAATCCAGAAAAATGAACACGTTGAAAAGGAAAATTGAGCAAATGAACAAAAGAAATGGCAAAAAATGAAACAAAATCAAGAAAACAGCCACAAAATGAACAAGACTGAAGGAAAGTGAGGCAAAATGAGCAAAAAGTTAACAAAACTAGAAGCAGGATCAACAAAATGAAACAAAATGAACAAAAAAACTCAAATGAACAAAATAAGAGCAACATCAGAAAGAATGTAAAAACCTTTTAAAGAAAGATTATGAAATAAAAGATTAGCAATGTAATCAAGAAAATGACCAAGCATGAGCAAAGTAAGAAGCGAATTGATCAACGGTGAACAAATAAAATGAAGGAAATCAAGGAGAATGAATGAGATAAAAACAAAATCAAAAAAAAAAAAAATGGACAAAGTAAGACAAAATCAACAGGAGAGAAGAAGATGAATCAAACCAACCAAAACAAACTCACACATGAACAAAATAAGAGGCTGAAATGAATGAACATAAAGAAAATGAACAAAATGAGAAAGGAAGTAATCAAAGGAATGAATCAAAATGAATAAAAGATGAACAACATCATTAAGAAAATGACCATAAATGGACAAATAAAATGAAGAAATTCAAGAATACATCCAGAAAAATGAACAAGATCTAAGCAAAATGAAACAAAATGAACAATGAGCATAAATTAGCAAAGAAATGAAAATGTTTTCCTCTGTTGCCCTTTGAGGGGCAGTGTAGTCATCATAATGTACCTAATGTATGAACAGCATTTTTTTAAATTAAAATATTTGAATGAGGGTTGCTGGTTGTGTTTTTTCCTGTTTGATTCTCCTCGGCGCCACCTGGTGGTGAGTTAGGCCTCAATCACTTGAAACCCTAAAAAGTTTTCTCTTTTTTCATTACATTTTTAAATTATATTTATTATATTTTATATATCCAAATGTCATGAGAAGGAGCCTAATGAGCAGGAACAATGAGTAGGAACAAAAATGGAAAAACAAAATTACAAAATAAGCATGAAATTTACAACGTAATCAAGGGAATGAACAAAAACGAATAAACGAAGCAACAAACTGAGTAAAATGAACAAAAATGATCAAGTAAATCGACACAAACTGAACAAAATAAACACAAATCAACAAAATAAATTCAAAAATGAACAATGCAAAAGTGAATAAAAACAAGTTAATAAAAATGTACAATACAATCAATGATTTTCTTAAAAAAGATCAACAAATACACAACTAATGTGCCAAAATGAACAAAAAAAGCTAGTAAACTGACAGCCATAATGAAAATATCCAATAAAACTGAGCAAATATCAACAAAATACACAACAATATAAACAAAAATGATCAAAATAATGAAGCAAATTCATAAAAATGTAAACTATAACTGAGAATTTTTTTTAAAATGACAAATGCACCACAAAATGAACAAAACAATCAAGCAAATCGACAAATAAGATGAAAATAACCTGAACAAAAATGAATGTAACAAATTCCACATCATTAAGTTACTCACTACTTGAGTAGTTTTTGTGACAACCTCTTTTTTTCAAGTACTTATTTGTAGGAGTACTTCAACCCCTACTTGAGTCAGTGGAATTATGAAGTAACGCGACATTTACTTACTGCTTCCGTTTCTCCACCACTGAAATTCATTTTGCAGAGTTAAGAAAAATGACACTCATTATCTATTTATGGAAATGAGTCAAATGATGCTAATTCAGCAAAACGCCCAGACGACACCTCGTCCATCCACGAGGCCTGTAGAGGACGTTTCACACATTAACGGCCTCCCGATTTATGAGTTCAACAAATTTCCCCGACACTAAAATGTTTCACCCCAAAATAGAGACTTTCACATTTCAGTTACCAACATAGACATGAAAACTAAAGGACATTTCAAATAAGTTGAGCCATGGTCATGATTCCTATGCTGTCACATCACCTCTTTAGGAAATGTGGCTGTGAGCAAACAGTTGTGACACTTTTGGACGGTGACTTGTAGTTCCTTTAAGACCAGTTTTCAGTAGAAGGAAAGTGAAAAACTCCAACTGTAACAAGGCCACTGTTTCTGGGAAGAGACGTTTGAATTTGAACAAAAGAAGCTTCACTCGCATAAAAGCGATGAAGACTGAAACCTGTTTGACAGTGTCCCAAACTAAAGTGGAATCAAACCTGCTGTGTCAAGAACAAAAACAGATGTAAGGAAAAAAATAAAACATGTGGTGGAAAATCCAAGTAGCAGAAAATGGAAAAACTCAAGTGAAGAGCAAGTCTGTAATTTGTACTTCAGTGTGTGAGCCGATGTAGGAGTGTTTATCTGCTCCACAGTCGAGACAACTATTACAAACCCCTTTTCAAAAAAGCTGAATCACTGTGTAAACTGTGAGTAGAAAGAGATTGTGATGATTTTCAAAACACTGAAACTCCATATTGAACTGAAAACAGCACCGAGACAAACACATCAAATGGTGAAACTGACAGCTCTCATTGTGTTTTGAAAATGATATGCTTATTTTGAATTTGATCCCAATGCTGCATTTTGACTGGCAAAGAAAAGACTGGAAAACATATGAGATGCTTGAAAACACACCTGGTGGCACATCCCACACAGTGGGAAAATGTTTGGTGCATTATGGAACTTAAAATATGACAAAAGAGACCCCAGACTGTTGAGCAGCTGAAGACTTGTGTCAGGCAGGAACGGGAAAACCACTTTCAAATTGCCAACAAATCTCAATTCCCAGAAGCTAGAGTGTGTAAAGAGTGTTTTTAAAAGAAGAGGTGATGCAGAGGTAAACATCACCCTGACTCAGCTTTTTTGAAGTGTGCTGCTGGCATCAAATTTAAAACGAGCGTGTCATTTTCAACAAAACGACGACATTTCTCAGTTTTGACATTTGACATATCATCTCTTCTATTGCTGTTTCATACTTTATTGCAGTTTTATATGTGTAGTTTCCAATTAAATATGTGGTTTAAATGATTCCATATACTGTATTTGTTTATTCTTTTCACAGTTATTCAGCTTTTTTGGAAACAATCCTGTTAACGGAGTTCAGTAAATATCATGGATTATTTAATTGGCCGTAGCCTGGATTTGAAAAGTAAAGTTTTCGAGTGTGACAGAAGAGACAGGTCCTCAATTCCCGTCCGACTGTGCTGCCGCTCACTCTGTCACCGTCACTCGTTTCTGTGCCTCTGCACCTCTTTCGTGAAGTATTTGGGAGTCCAGGGCTTGTTGTCGGCTGCTCTCTGCCGCTCCTCTCCCCTCTGACGCTCCTCCAGCCTGTGCTTGTGCTCAGTCGCCTCGTCCATGTTTCCCTCCTTCAGCGACTTGGTGACATGCTGCCACAACCGCCTGCCAGGACAAACACACAGCTCACATGCTTAGGCTGCGCATAGTGAACCTGCACACGTCGGCACAGTCATCGGTTCATATGGGTAAGTCTTGCGATTTATGTCAAAGCATTATTTTGTCCAAGTTTACATGTAATATTTTGGTCCTGACTGAAAGTTGAATAAAGCAGATAATTGATTAGTAAAATATCCAACAAGACGTAATATGATATGAAAGATGAATAAGAGATAAAACATCCTAAAAGATGCAAAAATACGTAAGAGACAGGAAAAATGCCAAAAAACCAGTATGGTGTAAAAAATGCAAAAATATGTAAATAATCTGAGCGAAGTAGCAACATAAAAGATGAAAATGTAAAGGAGTCAAAAAAATAAAAGTGACTTAACACATAAAGTAGAAAAAACTAAAGCCGTAAAAAACACAATGTTTTCTTACCTCCTCGAATATGACGTTAAATATAAAACATTGCCATCAATGCAACAAAGGTCAAAACAAAAGGAAAAATATGCAAAAACTTGTAAATGACATAAAAACGTAAAAGGAAAAATACAAAAAACATCTGACACAAAAAAAGATGAAAACAAAGTAAAAAAAAAACAAAGTGAAGACAATAAAAAAATATGCAAAATGTTGTAAACTTTGCAAAAAAAATGCAAAAAAGAAACAAAAAAAACCCACTAAACTAATTACAACATTAAAAATGTAAAAAATGTAGTGTTTTCAAAAACTGATTTATACTGAACCAACGTCAAACCCAGTGCACTCTCACTTTTCCATGTTTCTCAGGATAAATCATGCTCATTATGCATGTCGGCATGAAACGCAGCGTGGAGCGGGATAGTGATGCCCGGTGCGTCCACGTCCCCGTGTCAGGTTTTACCTGGATTCTGTGCGTCCCTGCTTTTCCACCGGTCTCAGTCTCTTCTTGGTGACTGGAAGTTTGGTCGTGTCGATGACTTTGGTTTCTCCGCTGCTGTAGGTGAACTCCAACGTGCCGTTCCACTCGCCCTGCGCTTTGCACACGATGGTGTTGGTCGGGTTGTGTTTGACTTCTGCCATCACTCTGATTTTTGGAACAAAAAGACATTTGTTGCATTTAGCGTTGTAGGACATTTTAGGGGTTAAAGACAACAAACTCCACATTATTTGAGCCTGTGTATCATTAGTGACATAGATTATTTCTTGTGTTTATCCTCCTATATAACTGGATAGTGTAGGATATTAAAAGACAAGGGAGTTTAGAAGCATGAGACACTGACAGAAGGGTTGATGTGTCTCGCAGCACAACGTCAAGAGTAAGGGGAAGGAGGAGGAGGACAGGCCCGCAGAAGATCCTGAACCCATCCAAGGTCCAGTATCTGTTCCTTTGTGCAAGGAGGATCAGGAGGAGCTCTGCCAGAGCCCTGCAACATGACCTCCTGCAGACCACGGGTGTGAGTGTGACCAAACAATCAGAGACAGACTTCATGTGGGTGACCTGAGGGCCAAACGCCCCCTAGTGGGCCCTGTGCTCACTGTCTGGCACCGTGGAGATCGACTGGCATTTGCCATAGTACAGCAGAACTGGCAGGTCCACCACTGGTGCCCTGTGGTTTTCACAGATGAGAGCAGGTTCATCCTGAACACGTGACAGATTTGAAAGAGTCTGAAGAAGCTGTGGAGAATATTACGCTGCCTGTAACATTGCTCAGCATGAGCAGTTTGGTGTTGGGCCAGTGATGGTGTGGTGAGGCATATCCCTGAGGGACACACAGACCAGGCCAGACAAAGACACCCTGGCTGATGTTACAGTCAGGATGGGGATGAAATCCTTGGACCCGTTCTCAGGACTGGTGCATGACAATACCCTGCCTCATGTGGTGAGAGTATGCAGGCAGTTCTAGGAGGATGAAGGAATTGATACGCTCGCCTGACCTAAACCCAACAGAACACCTCTGGAACATTATGTTTCACTTCATCAAATGCCAACAGGTTACACGTCAGACTGTGCAGGAGCTCGGTGATGCCCTGGTCCAGGTCCAGGACAAACGCCAGAACACCATCCATCGTCCGACCGCCCCCACGTTGTCGGACATTCAAACACGTCACAAATTACTGAGGACGACTTTGAGTTGATGGAATGAATTTTCATCAAAATGGACTAACCTGCTGCGTCATTTTTTCACTTTTATTTTTGGAGTGACTTTGAATTCAGCCCTCTGTTAGTTGATAATTTTATCAAATAATGTGACGTCCTTTTATTCCTAACACATTACCCTTACAGATTAGAACATACTGATGTAGAATTAACTCCACACCAGTATACAGACTAATTCAAATGAACATCTACAACAGCAAAATGAAACAGCCACATTAATACACCAGTAAAATTAATCTAAAACATCATATTAAAACAAAGACCATCTCACTGCACAGTGACTTTTCATACTTAAAGTGCATTTTGATGACAATACTTTAATGCAGTACTTTTACATGTAGAGGAGTACTTCAACTGTGTGGTATTAGTACTTTAACTCTGAATACATCCTTCACTGTCTAATTATAGCAGGAGTGTGCGACTATAAGACTGAATCTAAAATGAATGAATTATGAATGTTTCAATAAATTATTTATGTATAACGTGAACCAGCTTCTACATGTGATTATGGTTTAATTAAAGGTCTCACACCGTAACACTTTTAATTTAAACACATCAGTACTGATTATGTGGGTATTGAAGAGAGCATGTATATTTGATTTTTCCAGTAGCTTCTTTTCACTTTTTATGAGACTGGTTGGTTCAAAAGCAGATGGTCTGGACTCATGCTCTCAGAGACGTACTGCAAAACACACAATAAAACTGTTTCAGGGTCAATTTTTGGAAAAAGAAAAAGTCAGGAATATCGGCCTAAATATTGACCAATAATGGCCATCTTTAGTGGGCGGGGCTCATTTTAGTTTCACTATGATTGGTTCCAACCCCTTCACAACATTTCTAAATTTAAAATGTGATCTTTTACAGTCTCATGACGACTCTATTTTGCATTATACAGCTAATCCTGGTTTCACACAGATCTTCTTCCCTCAGGCCGGTCGTTGATACAGACAGTGTTGAGTCTCTTTTGTTCCTGTTGCTGTGTTTCTGTTAAGTGGAGGCTCATTTTCATCTTAAATTCCAACTGCTTGGCACTTTTGACAACAGTAGGAAGAATAACAGAGTTTTTATTCTTTTATCTGTTAGACTGAGGTTCATTTCAGTTTTAATATATTGTTTCTTCTGGCACTTCTGCACTTTTACTACTTGCTGAATTTATTTATCGGAGTGGTTTTTGTGTATTGGGTTATTTATGTGTAAATGTTTGTAATATCCACGTGTCGATGTGCTGTTTGCTGCAAATCAATTTGCCTCTGGGGATAAAAACCTATACCTTTGACCTTTCCATCCACCTTTTTTGTTCACATTTTCAAATGCTCAGAAGGAACCACAGGCAGGTCTGTTTGTGGCCGTCTCCCGGACGACCACAGGGAGGCTGTTGACCTGCTGCAGGGCGGTGAGCGATGCAGGCTGCTCTGCTGACGACAACACACTCCAGAGAGTGAAGAAAATCTGAGGTTGCCCTTTGCCCCACACTCACCCTGCTCAGCATCTCGCTGAGCTCCTGCCTTCTGGCAGAAACTACAGACCAGCCACACATATGTTAAGGATTTTTTTTGCTATTTTATATGGCTTTTACATTGAGATTTTAATATTACTATGTTATTTAGTTATATTACTTCTTCCTACTTTTCCGTAGTGATTGTTTTTGCCTTTCTTGCACCTTGGTGGAGTGCTCTGAATTTCATACATGGTTGCAATGACAATAAAGATGAAACCAAAGTAGAAATGCTCAAAATTTGAAAAAATTCATAATATCACTAAAACGTTTTTACACTTAATTGCAGGGGAAAAGTCAGCATGGTTGTCAATGCATGTGAAGAGCAATAAGGAAACTAAAACAGTTACCTGGATTAATAAAAGAAAACAGCAGTGAAGCGCCAATATGTATGAGAAGCTGCAGCAATAAATGGCAGATGAAATCTTTAACAACCTGTGGAAGAGTCTGAAATAACATTATATGATCCAGACCAGAGGTTCAGTCCTGCTCTGCTACCAAATCCACCGACCTTATGCCTATCAGCTCCTCAGTCCAAAGCTCAGGTCGATATGTTACTGCATGAAATATTACATCTAATCCACAGACTATTAAAACATGATGATAAAGAACCAGTCTTTAACATAACATAACAATGGTGGATGGTCATGTGCATAAATGTGCATTTTCTTGAGTCAAATTTCTGAAAATTTGGTTTAAATTTGCAATATATTTGGATGGAAACCAAGTTTATGGCTCTCATGTGTTAACAGGTTACAAAAATTCAAAATGGCTTCTTTTTCCTGTTGCTCATCTTGTTTTGAGGATTTCTTCAAACTGGCAGTTTTGTGCAACATCATACAGTATGTTCACAGCTGTTATTTGACATCGCACAGTAAAATTTATAGGTGCATTCCAAAGATCAAAAGAATCTTTGTAATTATACAGTCACAAAACGAAATTTTGTGTGGTGCGTCCCAGATTAAAAACAAGGCAAACACACACTGAATAGAGAAACCAGAATAAAATAAACGGCATTGTAACCAAATAAAAGACTTAGTTCAACAAATCAGCTTGTAAACAGATGACGTTGCAGCAGATAAATGTAAATGTGCTGTAAAGAGTGTGTATGTGTGTATGTGTCCCTCAGTCTGGGACCAGCAACCGTGACAGAAACATTCACCTGTGAACCTTCCCGCCGTAGAAAGGCTTGGTGTGAAAGGTGACTGTGGCCGAGTAGCCGCTCTTGGCGCAGCTGATGGACACTTTGCCTCCCAGTTCCACCCACGGCACGGTGAGGATGGAGCGGGCGTAGGCGCACGGCAGCGTGAAGACGTACTCCTCATCGTGCTCCAGCAGACACAGGACGCCTGAGTGGACGAGGTCATTCTCAATGAGATCACACAGTCACGGGTTTATGGACATTTCTACTATGATGGTAGATGATGCAGGAAAATACTAGTCGAACGTCCTCATGATGATGGGAAAACCATTTGTTTATAGTATAAAGCGACGAAGACACAACATTAAAATGCAAAATATTGCAAAATTTCTCGGTTCAGTAAGTATTTTAACGTAATATCAGCCAGCAAATCAACCAAATGATCACAAAAAGTCATTGTTTAAGGCTGACTTTTGATCCTAGTAAATCATGAGTAACATTTCAGAATTCATTCATTTCAGTCAAAACACTTATAATGTTATAAGTTTTTCAGGGCATGTACCGTAGAAATAAAATTAACTACAACAACAAAACATTGAAGCACAAAGTATTTTCAGAATTATAAACTATACAAAAAAATCACAATAATGATAATTATGGTGAGATAAAGCTCTGTCACAATAATTAAATTTAATTAAATTATTAAATTATTCATTTATTGTTTGTTTTTTGTGGGAATGAACAAATATGAGCTAATCAAGTATGGATGTGTGTGTACAGATATATATGCTAGCAGTCAAAAGTTTGGACATTGTTTTTTCTTCATTTTTATGATTTTCAACATTGCACATTGATAGTGAAAATATGTAATTTGTGCCATTTGTTGTCTTCATAATGTGTTTTAGACCAACGCTTGTCTTGTGGACAAATAGTGGGCAATAGTTAATGCTTATTAGTGCTACTACAACTACTGTACAAATCCATATTATGGCAAGAAACACAGAAAAACAAGGAAGAGCACGAGAGCCAGTTTCATCACAGTGTTTCATGGTTTTGGCAACTGCACTTGGAGACGCATTAAAAGGTCTTGAAATTTTTCAGCTCGACTGACCTTCGTCTTTTCTTTTTACTTTACTGAGTGAAGCTCTAAGCGGTTCTGTCAGGGTCCACTCACCTGGAGGGGAGTGGGCCCTGACAGTGGACCTAGCACCGCAGAACACCCTCACCTCCCTTCAGCCACACACCGTACTCTGGTCCACTACCACCAGCACGGTCATCATGTCCAACTGACTGTACCATGTGAAGACGGGATGGAGGCTGCAAGTAGAAGACGTATGTAGATGCATGCACACAAACTGGTTGGAGAGCATGCACCTGTCCAGTGGAAGCTGAAACCTCCACCCAGCGATTCAGAGACTCCACGCTGGACGAGGCCCTGAAAGACCTGGGGGAGGAGGCCGAGGAGGGAAGATCTGGCAGGGAGACATCCTTGCTGCTGCTCCACCACCTCAAGATGTTTCAGGATTAAAGGAGCAAAGCATCAAGGAAGAGCGGCTCCCGGCTGATGATGTTACTATACTATGGGTTTGTACGGTAGTTGTGGTAGCACTACTAGGACTATTGAATCTGTACTCAACCTTCCTCTCTACGCAACACATTAAGGCACAAAATGACACAAATTAAAGCCAGGTTCCTCATGAATCTGACTGGAAAATGCAAAGCTGTCATTGAAACTAGATGTGGCTACTTTGAACAATCATGCCCATGTCACAAACATGTCCTTTTTTGTTTTCTAAATAATTCCATATGCATTGTTTCACATCTTGGATGTCTTTAGTACTAATTCGCAGTGTTGAAAATGATAAAAACAGAGAAAAACCACTGAAGGAAAAGGCTGTTCGATTCTTCGATTGTTCATTTTAATTGTTTCTGCATCAAAAACAGTTCAGTGAAGCTCCAGATATGATTAAATGACAGGAATTGATGCCATTTATCAAACGCTCCATTCAGGTGATGCCTGTCTCCTTCTCATCCCACATATTTTCATGTTAAACCCGTTGATTTCCACACACACAGCCTGTCGTTGTTTAAACGAGTAATCTAATTTTCAAGTAATAAGCTCTAATATAATTTAGTCTGGTACGCTGATGTTATTTATCAAGTCGATGTTGTGGCCGTCACTGATTTTCATTATGAAATTGCAAAACACAGCAGGCAGATGCTGAATTAAGCAGCAGGTAGAGTTTAATACAATATACATTTGCCATAATTAGTCAAAGCAGAGTGACAGAGCTATATTATAATTATAGTGCTTTCAGTCACTGATATTGAGGACAATGAAATCAGCACAGTTTGATGGTTTCATGTGTGATGGCGAGAACATTTTCAATAATTAGCTCCAGTCACTGCATTTTATGTAAAATTGAATAAAAAGCTCTGAAAATGTATCGCTCATTCATGTTTTTGTTACGCTGAGTTTGGTATTTACAGATGAATGTGAGCTGCTTAGGAGTCATTCAGCTGCTTCTTAAGTGAATTCACATCATTGTAAGTATGAGAAGAACAGATTCTTCAGATTCCCTCGTGAAAACTCTCCTTCTATGAACCTCGTGTTTACCAGAGAGCATTTGTGTACATACGTTTTTTTCTGCTCAGTGCCTTCGGGGTGAACTCTGACGACAATGTGAGCATGAATATGACTCGGAGTGTTGGAATCGTCACAGATAAACCTATTCACAAACACAACAATGACCTGCGGCAGCGATGTGATTCTGAGCCTGTTCAGTCACATTCTGAATTGTTCGATTTACACATTGTCACAGATACACAACGGTACAACAGATTTATGCAGATGCTTTAAAATCAGGGGAGAAAATGAAAGCACAAGATGCACAGGTGGTATTTTGTAAATGCTTTGTGATGGTCACTTATATAAACACGAACATGCTGGTTTACAATTAAATTTATGTCATAAAATTCAATGCATTTGCAAATCTGAGGTATGATGTGTTAACTAGAATTACAGGAGGTATTTTTTTTCTTTTAAGTAGCTAAATTTAGAGGCAGAAATCAAGTGGTACACTTCACACATTTGAGACATTTATGCTTCAACTTCCTTGCATCTCAGGAGGAAATATTAGTGAAAAATCCCTCAAAAGTCACAAAACTGTTAAATCTATCAGAAAATCCTTGACTTGGTTATTTAAAATCATTTACTTTGTTCTTTAACCATTCTTTCATAGAACAAAGTGTTTTTTCTGCATGATTCAAACATTCACTTGAGACTCTTGAGTTTATGGATGCATCCCTTACATTTTCTGTTAGAGCTCAGAATTTACTCTTCCATCATCATGGCCCAAACCAAGATACTGCCAACAATACTTCTGTTTAACTGGGTTCTCCTCGTCTATTCTCATGACATTGTCATATTCAGAAATATAGAAAGTTCTAAGGGGTTCACAAACTTTCAAGCACCACTGTGTAGCAGTCAGAGTGAATGTTGTATTCATGTAAGGCTATAGGTATTCACTTTATGGATTATTTTAATTTCAGGACTAATAGGTAATAATAAGAAAGTACATCAGTAAATACAGTAAGTACAGTAAAGCAAATGTAGATTGTCTAATATAAAAAAACAATACTGTCTGTGATTCAAAAATTGTTTGGATAGCTTTAGTGATGTTCACAGATAAACCTTTTTACATTTCCATTATTCTAGTAAAAATATTCAAAATCAGAAGATATTTGATGTTGAATACTTTCAGTCCTTTTAACTGTGTATAAAGAACATAATTGTTACAAAATGCAAGTTTTCAGCACATTTGTAGTTGGGGAAATCTCTGACTTCTAATCATTTAAATTTCCTGCAAGAATTCTACTTCTACTAGGATATATTGTTCGATTGCAACATGTCCTCTGGAAAAGGCAGCCAGTGTCTTGTCTTATTACAACCAATATCACCACCTGCATCAAACATTAAATGAATGGAGATATGGATTCAATTATCACACTGAGTATTAACAGTTGTGGGAAGTACTGGGAAGTTCAAATTTGAGGTTGTATACTAGAACATTTCCAAACTTCACTTCATCTCACACAAATGTTATGTATTTTTTACTAAACTACAATGACTTTAATGACTTTTCAGGTTCTGGTTTTCATGCCCGTCTTGTCCATTAAAACACACACCTCTCTAAATATCAGAAACTGAAATCTGAATGATTAACTACTGCTTGACAAGTCGAGTTAAAAATTCTCCTTCTTATACCAAATAAATTCTTAAAAACCCTGACAATAAGACTCTTTCAGCTCATAAAAGTTGACTTTTCAGAGATATGTGGTTCTCAAGACAGCAACATCACACATAATGATGCACTGCTGAAGATTAAATTACAAAAAGTATAATTTAGCTCAACCTCCAACCTGTACAGCAGTAAAATGCAACAAACACATTAATGTAGCAGTAAAATGAATCACACATGTCACATATAATGTAAAACGCTGACAAGAACCATTTTACTGGGCTATAAACACTCGGACTTTTCATACTTTAAGCTCTTTTGCTGATAATACTTCTGAGTGCAGAACTTTTAGTTGTAGAATATCACATCCCAGTATATCAGTTCTTTTAAATTACAACCCTGTTTCCAAAACAGCTGAGCCACTGTGTAAAATGTAAATAACAGAATGTAATGATTTGCAAGTTTTGCAGTTGTGAAATGCTTTAAAACACACGTGGTGGAAAAATCTAGCAATGAACCAGACAGCACTTTGAGAGCGCAGACCTCCACCAACGAGCTCGTTTTCCCCCATAATGTGATTTACACCCAACAATAATAGACCTACTGTACATTTATTTTATCTACATTATTGGATGTCTTGACCATGAAAACATACCCTCAGCATTTGGAATTATTATATAGCGGCTATTTTCATCTGGATGTAGCTCCATACTGTATGTAATAAAAATACCAACAATCCACTGCACTCATTCAGCAGAGCCGTGACTACAATTTGGTGTTAGTTGCAGGTCTGTGCCTTTATTTGTTGCCTTACAGTGTCAAATATTCCATGAAAACCCTACATTTCACTGTTCTGAACCTACGTACTGTGACATACCCACAATTCTGCTGCCAAGCATTCTGGACATTCTTTATAGAGTCACATGCAAAAATGCTGAAATTGGCCCTATCTCGCAATGATAAAGAATCCTTCAAAAATTTCCTGGGTCCAGACAGTGATCTGGATCACTCCCAAAATCTAACTGAGTGGTCCTTATGCCATTCCCAACCGATCCTGAAAATGTAATCAAAATCTGTTCATGACTTTTTGAATTATTCTGTTCAGAAAAGCAAACATAACCTCGTTGGTGGAAGTAATAATTAACAGACAACGGGTTAATAACATGACAGGGTACGGGATTCATCGCTGCCCTGGAAAATAGTGCAAACATTTCAAGAGTATATGTATCAGTATATCATTGCAAAGAATTTGGAGATTTAATATTTTACAGTTCAGAATATCATTATAAGATTCCACAAATGTGAAGAAATCTCTGAACACAAGGGACAAGACAGAGAATGCAAACTGCATGAGTGTGATCTTGGGGACATCAAATTAATTATTAATTAATCTTGTAACATGATTCGAAATATAGAGCAACGTACAGTACTGTATGCTACCACGTAAACAACTATTTTCAGGGAAGGTCTTGTTTATTTCAGCCAAACAAACCACATTCTACACATATTCAAATAACATGGCTTTGTAGTAAAAGAGTCCTGGTGCTAAACTGGCCTGATGCAGTGCTGACTTGTTTCTTATTGAAAATGGTTGCCGCATTATGAAATGAAAAATACAGCGAAAGAGACACTGAGCTGTTGAGCTGCTGAACCAAGAATGGGAAAACATTTAAACTTTAAACTTAGATCAATTGGTTTCCTCAGTGGCTAAATACAGATTGTTGTTAGAATAAGAGGCAATGCAGCAGAATGCTCAGCATCACCCGGACTCAACGTTTTAAACTGTATGCTGACAACAAATTCAAAATTCACAAGTAATCACCAAAAAACATGAAAAATTCTCAGTTCCTGTGTTTGGTCTCTACAGTATGTGTCAGCCCTGTGATGAACTGGGTGAACCCTGCCTTCGCCCCAAGTCAGCTGGGATAAGGCTCCAGCATCCTCTCTGATCCTTGCAAGGATTAAGGGGTAGAAAATGGATGGATGGGTGGAAAGTACTGTACTGTACATCATGTTCCAGTAAAAAACTTACATGTTGGATAGTAAAACAGTTCTCAGTGAGCAATTCTGGGGTTTTTATTTTGTCTTTTTTTTTACAAACATCCATCCAGTATCATGCCTGTCATATTTTTTTTCATGCTTTGAATTAATTTCTGCTTCACTTTTCGTTTTTACAGCCAGATGTCATACACAAACTGCGATGTCAGGCCCGTTCACAAAACTACGGAAGTTGCTGACATAAAGCAGCTTGCGGTGACAGTGACCACGGCCTCTGACAGTGTCTGATAATGAACTGCTGCGTCATAAGCTGCTCACAGGTAGCCAGAGGAACAGGACACCTGACAAAGCTGCAACCGATGTTGTTCATGTGTCTGCACTGAGTCGATGGGCCTCAAGGACTTCCTGTATCTGCAATGAGGGTGAGTCATCCTGAACATCCTACACACTGTAACGCTGCTGACGGAGCAGGGTCTCATTGATTGCCATGGGAGAAGTCTTATATTCTTTCATACAGAAGGGGACACGGCGACAGGACAGGTCCTGCACAGTTTACAAAGAGCTGAATGCTATTTAGGGATTTTATTTTTGACAGTTTGCTTCTCTTCCACTTCAGCTGACACAAGAGGTCGTTATAAAAAATTACTTGTGAGCTGAACAAGAGGTGAACAGCAGAACAGTGTCTCAGGAGTTCTGTTAACTCAGGTGTGGATTTGTACGTTCGTTCCTTATTTTGGTGTGTGAACATCCACAAAATGATGAGTTCAAAACTTACATCAACTTTACAGATACAAACCTGGATCTGCCTGTGGATGTATACCTGTTAAAATATGTATTTTATAAAAAAAAAAAACCCTACAGTATGTATTTGGCAGGTTGAATGTAAGTGACATTTGAAGGTGCAATAAGTATGTATAAGCCTCATCTCTGCATTATCTAGAGACAGACTTAACATCATGAACCAATTTGTTAAAAATATTCAGATATTTTTTACCTAAACTGAATAAACACAATAGGATGCATCCTTACATTTCTGTCTTTTGACATAATGTTTAAAAAAACACAGGATCTCCAGAATGTCTAAAATTGAAACCTTGAGGATGAATTGCAAAGGTCAGAGGTCACACGACAGGGCTGCTGTAGCCTCACCAAAAATGTGTTTGACTATGAGGCAAGAATTAATAGTTGAAATGATTGAGTGACATTTTCTTTCAACCTTCATTTCCACTGTGATGACCTAGTATTTTTTCTTTTTTTTATTTCATCTGTGAATGATAATATTTCCTTATAGAAAATAATAGTAAAATATTTGCCACTAAATTTAGGTTCCTAGTATGAACAAACAGTGGAAGCATCTGATTACACTTGTTCTTGTTTTTTATTATATAAAACTTTGCACATATACTGTACAATGTTTAACAAATTTATTTAACCTCCAACAAATGTAAGTTTTTTATGTTTTTGTAATTATTAATCTGCCATCCACTATCAAAATTATATTTTGATTGCTGTTATCCACAATTTTTTTAATTGGCTGTTTTACAAAAAATACACTTATTTCCTTGCATTTTCAGACAGAAAATGTATGTCTAGTGACTGAATGCGGTCCTTGATTGATGACTTCTCAGACAGGTCTCGAATTCGGGTGTAAATACGTGAAAATAAGACAGGTAGAGTAAAACATTTGTTATACACTGTACATTAGTTTCTGTTGTGGACTGTCTTACCTTCTCCAACCATGGACACTCCTATAGACATGCCCATGAACTTGCTCTTGGTCCATACATGAGTGTTGACACACATCCTCTTCTCCCGACACTCACAGTAAAACCCTGAAACTGGAGGATGATGGGAAACCTGCTCCGCTACAAATCGGACTCGATAACAGCCTCCCGGTGAGTCGCCTCCCTGCTGCGCGTTGTTTTGGTTCCTGCCTGGTTCTCGAGCAGGATTTGATCTGACTAGAGGTTTGACTTTGTCTGGAGGCACTTCCCAGGAGCAGTGGAAGGTCTCTCCCAGCACGGGGTTGTAGGGCTTCTTGGCCACGGCGCCCTTTCGGCCCTCGTGAAAGGCTGTCAGGTAGTACTCGACGAAGCGGACGATGCGGTCCTCAGCTGTAGCTCCGGCTGTGATTGACAGGAACATGTCGGGATGCGCCATGAAGTTGGCATACATCTCCAGGAGTGAGCGCTTTTCCAGAATGAATGTCGGCAACACCACCTAAGAAAAAACAGATGGTTATAACTTAATGGTGTTAAAATTGAATATTTACACAGATTTACAACATTGTAAATTTGTCCTTACGACATCTAAACTGTAAAAGAGCACATACTGTATGGAATTATGCAGTAAACAAGAGTTCAAATTAGATTGACTAAAACAGCAAAGTTTTTCTTCAATGACAGTTCAACATATTCATGGTGCTTTCTCATCAGATTCACAAGGTCACCTGGAGTGGTTTTCGATTGACAAGTGTGCCTGGTCGACAGTTGTTTGTGCCATTTCGCTCCTTCTTAGTATACTTTAGACCAGTGATTCCCAACCTTACTTTCTGCGGACTCAATTTTTAGAAACGACAACTGTCGTGACCCAAATCACAAATGTATAAATCATGAAGGCAGTGAATTTGTGTGTAAATGAATAACCATTGTAACTGTTATTTTATAATATCACAAGGTGTACATTATTATCTAGAGCGCATCAATGACCCATTTTGAAGAGACGTAGACTAAAGAAATCACAGTTTTGTTTAATACATATACTAAACAATTGCATTTTAGGCAAAGGTCAGACATTTCAGGCAAAAACAGACTCTCATTCATTCTCAAGTGTATTATAATCACAATAATCAGAACAACAGAAATGTTTAATATGAAAATCATAGTTCTTGTGTAAAATGCCAATTTGTTTTGCAACTTGTGTAAATTCTGTGACACTGGTCTTGTGCAGAGGAAGGGTGACACAATCAACAGCCCGATTAGTGCTACTACAACTACTGTACAAATCCATGTTACAACAAGAAACACAAAAAAGAAAGGAAGACCATGATGGTTTTGGTGACTGCACTGGGAGACACATTCAAATTTCTTGAGATTTTTTGGATTGATTTTTTAATTTTGAGTGTTTGTTGCAATAATATGAATTTGTACAGTCATTGTAGTAGCACCGATAGGGCTGACTCCTTCCTCTTCACAAGACAACTGATGATGTAAAGCACATAAAGAAGGCAAGAAATGGCACAAATGAAGCTTGTGTAACTGTCTCTGTAGACTCACACTTTTTGTGACATCTTGTATGGCTTTGCTTTAACTTAAAATGAAAAGATATTAAGATAAAATATCATACATCAACGCTCATATTATTTTTGTCCATATCAACCATCAGTTGTAATTATTTTTACATTTCACTGCAGCAGTTTGAGTGTCGTACCCGTGTGAGATCCATGCCGAGTTTGAGCTGGGAGAGCAGGTGGAGGATGATGCTGCGCTGGTCGTCCAAGACACCCAGGTCCTCCTCCTCGTTGTCCTCAGTGTCTGTCACCTCGTCACTGGGGCCGACGTCCTCCAGCCCTGTGTGGTGCTGAGAAGACACAAAAAAGATACAACTGTGATTTTCATTTTTTATGAAACTTTACAAAAATAGTGCATATTTTGATGCTTTTGCAACATTGAACCACCTCCAAGAACATTTTCCTATTCTAATCCGATCGATCTCCTGCTTATTTTAGTGCAATGCAGACCACATCAGATCCAGCACATGCTTGTGGTTTCAGGTAAATCAACTGCATCGACATGAGAATCCCCACCTCTGGCAGACAGTGTCAAAGAAAACGCTAACAAATTCTGAATTGTACTGGCTCAAAATGGTGAAAATGGCATTTTCCCAAACCACTTACTTACATCAGTTCCCTTGTGTCCAGAAATACAGTATATATAGAGAGTGTATAAGGTTTGAAAGTGTATAAAAGTGGACCATAATACAACAGGTTATTACAGTATATTAATGTAAAAGTTAGGTAATTGTATAGTGTATTATATATGAAGTATAGTACAATAATATGTTATACAAATGATAATATTTAAACAACTGTTTAGAAAAACATGTTCTGTGGCTTTATGTATATATAAATACAACCTAAGTTTAATATCACATATTATTGCTATATGTTGTAATAAATGGAATATACGTTATACATCATTATGTATTATATATACGATATGCCACTGCATTTGAATTGCAACAAACATAAACCCCATTTGTAAAAGCTGAATTGGTCTGAATCTCTTACACTGATGGAATATTTTTACATTTAAATCAAAATCTATCGGACTGAATCTGACTGAGAAGACGTCACTACTAGTGGCCCAGACATGAGGAATTTTACATGAACCCTGAACGAGCACAGCGTTAGTTTATTTGATCGACTGTGACATCACCATCCACTCCGCCCCGTTATACAAGCTGCCTGTTTTATGTGACATGTCACTTGAAAAACAAAGAAGAAGCAGCCACTCTGCTCCACCAACATTCAACTGTCAATCTGTAAGATAAGGTCACACAACTCAATTAGAGGCCTGCTATAGAAGCACCCTATAAATACCAAAGGACACAACCTCATTTACTTTTCACTGAACCCCATCCTAAGTCCATTCATCCCTGTCATCCCGCTTCTCCACCACTTCGAGTATCCCATCTCAGGAGGTACATGTACTAACTGCCGTCATACAAAGTAAGTGGACAGAGCTTGTGTCGTTCATTTATGTTCCACTGTCCAACTGGAAACAGGCTCATTGTGGGTTAAATAAGAGCTGATGCCTTTGATATCTCCTGCAGTAACTTAGGGCAGGCAGGAAGGGGAAAAAAAACAGAAAGAGCCTGATGTATAATGCAGAAAGTGCTCTCGAGCCTCTAGGCAACAACAACTCTCTGTACATCTCCTCCGCCCCACTAGTCTTTATCCTCTAATTCCATCTGTCTCTCTGTGCCACAGTAACCACACTCTAGATGCATAAGGTTTCAACTTGTAGATATTTCATTTTAGTGGGCTGCTGCTGAAAAAAAAATGCTACATAAGCAGGAATTCTGGGGGAAATTGAACTGAAAGTACTAGCTAGATAATTACATGGAAACGCTCCTGCAGAGAGGGGGAGTAATGCAGAAGAAAAGTGGCAGATATTTCCAGGACGGCAGTGCCTGCCCGCCTGTCACCTGAATATTTCATACCATGCATGCATGCCAAAAGCCACACTTCACACATCTTTGTGCATGAGAGCATTCACACACACATACACCACACTGCACCAACCCAATCTGCACAAAAGACCAGCACACACAAACATGAAGGAACATACTCGAACACACGTACAGGAGTCCCTTGAGCTGGGTGGTTCTTGAGTGCAGTGACAAATATAGAAGCGAAAAGGAAAAGAGGGAGGCAGGGGGAGGCCTGTTATGATTCCACTGGTTCTGACTAATTAAAGGGCTCTTGACAGAAACAGGAAATTACTGCTGAAGAGGTCACAGGATCTTTGCGCAAATTCTTGAGTTGATAAACTATGCTTATTAGTTGTTATTAGTCCAAAAGTTTTAATGAAGTTCAACTTGTCTAAAAAGTGAGTAATGGGTCCAATACGTTTTTGGGCTTATGATTTATATAATTTGTTTTGCTTCAGTGATTTTTCTTATCTCTATAGTTATTTGTTTTGTTTGGGTATTTTTTAAAAGAATGTTCTTGCAAATAATATTAGTTCATCTCAGAAATTTGGCTTTAATATTTTAGTTTCAGACTACAGGACGACAGTCTGCTAATACAGTGTAACCACATATATTTTTTTTCCTTTATTTGCTAACGTATAGTGTTGAAAAAATGTATTAGACCACCACCTAATGCAAGGTTTATGCCCTAAATTAACTGTACTGTTAACTGCCAAAATCATGTTTATGTGTACTGGTTATTCCACGAGTATGCAGACGCACTCTGACATAATGTTTTAATACTAAAATTAAAATTACTGTTGTTATCCATAAATCTCTGGGAACAGAGTGCAGACCTCCACCAAGGCAGCTCAGTTTCTCTTCATACTGAAACTTACCATTATCATTTAAACCTATGCTCATTTCTTCCATAATGTCATTGCACCAAAAGTAATATTCGTAACTTTAGTTGATCCTCATTATTTGATTCTTTGACCATGAAAACATACCATCAGAATTTGAAATCACATACAAATCATAATTATTGTATGATATGTTATTCATCAAAATAATATTTCCATAATGGTGGTTTTCTTCTGGATCGAGCTCCACAAATGTTGACAATACATCAAATTCATGAGTACATTACTGAATCAGCAGACTTTCCACTACAGTTTTCTGTCAGTCTCTTGTTTATAGCTTTATTTGCTACCTTACAGTCACTATTTTTCCTCAACCCCTGTAAGTATAAGCATTCAGGATCACTATATCCGGATTATGGCCCATCTGGATCTGGAACTTTGTGGTTTGATAGAATCTAATATGTTGTTATCCTATGTTTTTTGGTTACATTTTCTAGGTCTATTTGTGTCATTATAAGGACAAATGTATTTCTCACAGAGGTGAAAAATCTTTCGAAAACCTTCTGGAGCCAAACGATGATCCAGATCACTCCCAGGAACTCCTCTTTTGGTCGTTGTGCCATTTCTGACCGGTCTTGAAAATTTCATCCAAATCTGTACATAACTTTTTGAGTTATGTTGTGAAGAAACAAACAAACAGATAAACTAACACAGACAAAAAACCTCCTTGTATTACCTCCTGGTAAACAATAAAGCATTTTTTTAAAATTAAGATGCAGTTATTTAATTAAACTGTTGAACAGAAAAAATAGTTTTAAAGGTTGAATGTTATACTTAATTAATTTGTGAAAAATTTCCCTGAGAAAATTAGGTATAGAAATTTGAAATTCTTCACTCTATCTAAACGCTAAAACATCAAGAAGTCAGTGAACAGTAGAGTCCACATTAAAGCATTTCATGATGCTGGATGGTCTAACACATGTGTTAAGCAGTGTACAGTACACATCAGCTCACAAACTAACAGGAAATTGCAGGAAGAGTTACCTCAAATGTTTACCAGAAAGACCCCGCTGTGATTTTTTGTATAATTTATGAAGTAAACAAAGAGTCTCAGTGTTGCAGTTAGGTAACCCGCTCTAGGCCATGAGCATACTATTCACCCCATATTCAAAATGCATCCAGCACCATGCAGTATGAAACAGAAAGAGGAGACACGCACAAAAAAAAAAACACTCGCTTTTAAAAACTCACGCTGCATTGTTGTGTAGCTACAGGCTTGACCTGCATGAAACTGGATCTCATCTCCAAAAAACTGGGGAAAAGTCAAAAGGCTCCAGGTAAACATCAACAGTCAAATCTGCAGAAAGGATACGCAGCGTCCACAACAGATCCAAATCATAGAGAAAATAAAAGTTAGAAGCTCTGCAGACAAACACAGGTCTTCTTCATCTGAGTGAGTTGCTGGTCTGGTTCGAGGGATGTACAACGTGCAGGGAAGAGGGAGGGAGTGTCTTCTCCTCTCCAGCCACCCACCCTGAAAAAAAGTGGAGGAGGAGGGAAACAAAGCTCGGGGTATGTCCCGGTGACGTAGATGTTTCCTCGTGCAGCCTCACTTCACTGTTCATTACGCTTCCTCTCTCTTCATCCTCTCTGCGTCTACCTCGTCACTTCACCTCGTTTTCCTCCATCTATCCTGCTTGTACCACATTTCCCAACCACCCTCACTTGTGTCTCCTCTTCCTCCTCTGCCTCGTTATCACATGCGAGAGGGTGTGTGTACATCCTGCTTAATTACCGCTAGTGCCTCTTTTTTGGATCTCCACTACAACCCACTCATTTGTGTCATTTTCCCTCCTGGTTTCCACGCTCAATTCCAGCTCTGACTGCACTTCAGCCCGTCAGTCTTCCTTCTAATTGACTCAGATCTAATATTTGATTCATTCTCCCTCTCTCCTACTGCCCTTACACTGTTAGTTCCGTCATTGGTTCTTTCATTCACACTCCATTCCATCATTTCGTCATTTATGCCATCCGCCATTCTGTTTCATCATCATCCATGTCCTTAATGGTCAACTCTCAGTTTCCTCTTTCCTGCTTTTACGTTTTCCCTTTCTGTCCTATCTCTCTTTGCATGCATCTCTCCAGCAAGCGAGCAAATCTCCTTCATCAAAGGTTCTCAGTTTGTCCAATCTGAACATCAACAGTCATGCTTTTCCACTTCCATCCTCTTTTCTCTTTTCGACAAATATCATGTGAGACCTGTGGACATTTGAGCCTCCTTCTAAGAAACTGCTCTTTTTTTGATGTGTGAAGTTAGGACAGTTTTTTTGTCTTTTGCTCCAATGGATAAAGTCAAACAAAAAGTAAAATGGTTTCCTGAATTATCAGTCGGCATCTTTGTTGTTCAAACAATTTGTTTCCACCAACTTCAGGCTAGGTTTCCTTTGGTTGGGTGTTTCATGCTGTGTTCTCCCTGTTGCAATTTTAATCTTGAAAATGTTTAACCAGTTTTTTGCAAGCTTTTACATGAGTAGTAGTGTATAGCACTATAGAAATCCTACGGTGGTCAGCAGCTTTAGCTGAAATTAATCATTGTATATATCTGGGAAGATTGTACTTTATTTACCTTCCTTACTTAAATTAGAAATATGCTACAGTTAATAAAAATTTCACTGAGACATTCACAAAGGAATAGCTTACATAATGAAACAACACTACACACTTAACTTAGTTAGTGATGGCCAACATGTTGCACTTCATGGAACTGCTGACAAAACCTATAAAGCAGTCAAAATGCAGACCTCCACCAAGGCAGCTCAGCTTCCCTTCATAGTGAAA
This sequence comes from Pseudamia nigra, assembly GCA_029823295.1. Lineage (NCBI taxonomy): Eukaryota > Metazoa > Chordata > Actinopteri > Kurtiformes > Apogonidae > Pseudamia > Pseudamia nigra. The sequence continues at coordinate 27,333 of JAQQAE010000876.1, forward strand.
ACCTACCATTATCATTTGAATGATCATTTCCTCCATAATGTTATTGCAACAAAAAGTAATATTCTTAAATGTACCTGACTCTCATATTGGATTCTTTGACCGTGAAAACCTACCATTAGCATCTGGAATCACATACATATCATTATTAGTTCAATAGTTATTCACCAAAAATAATGTTTCCTGAAAACTCCATCAAAACTTGTCCATAACTTTTTGAGCGATGTTGTGAATAAACAGATAAATAAATAAATAAAATAACACTGACAAAAACAAAATGTCCTTGGCGGAGGTAATCATAGCAGATGTCTGGGAATATAGTAGTTCATTTACCTTTTTGTCTTAAATTAAAATATAAAATAAAGTGAGTTAAAACCTTCACTGACATAATGTATAGACAAAGAAATTGCTTCCATAATAAAGCAACACTACATAATTAACTTAGGTAGTGTTGGCCAATATGAAGAAAAATTGTTGAAACAAAAAGACAGCATCTCTTAAGAATATCAAACTTATAGCAGTCCGTCGACAGGTTACAACAGAGATTTATTTTTTACAGTGGGGATGGTCAACCCATGCTCTCACACTGACGTCCACAAACACCTCCTATAGGACATGCTATACCATGAGCAATTTTCACATCACATTATGTACTTTGGCTAAAGTACACATCATGGTGTTTGTTCATTTTCTGTTTCCTTCACAGGGTTGTGGGGGCCGTGGATGATCCCAGCCGGGCGAAGGGAAGGGTAAGGTCTGACGCAGTCAGAGTGCTTCACTGCACTGCTGACATGTGGAGAAAGAAAACCACCCACACACATCAAGGAGCAATTCTGAGTCACTAATTAGCCTATTAACCTGATTTTGTCTTGGGGCTGAAGATGTTTTCTGATATGAGAAGACAGCGGACCACTGTGCTGTCCACAAAACGCTATAAAATGAACACCAGAAAATGAGTCTCACATTTACTATATTACAGCCAAACTTCACATGGCATACTATGACAGAATTTCATAGCATACTATACCATGAGAATTTTTTTTCACAATCTATGTTATGACCAAATTTTAGAACACACTATGACCAAAATTTGTCATGTCACATACTTCACTATGACAAACTGTATCTCATCACATAGTTTACAATTTCCAAATTTCACATCACATACTGTACAATATTATACTACATTATGGTTACTATTCTAACTACAAAACTATGACAAGACTTCAAGTGACCACAATGTTACTCATCCCCGACCCGGAGAGAGCTCTCCACCCGGCTGAGGACCATGGTCTCAGAATTGGAGGTGCTGATTCTCATCCCAGCCACTTCACAGTTGGTTTCGAACCGCTCCAGTGAGAGCTCTAGGGCAGGGCATGATGAAGCCAACAGAATCACATCATCTGCAAAAAGCAGAGATCCAATCCTGAGGTCACCAAACCGGACCCCC
>JAQQAE010000877.1:0-18873 GCA_029823295.1 Pseudamia nigra
CAACTGTGGGCTCTCTTCAGCCACAACCATCTAGAACTGGTCTCGGCTGCCACGGCTATGTCCTTAGTGGCTTTCTTGAACTGCAGAGGCTCCAGCCCAACCTTCTGGAGGAAGTAGCGCAAGGACTTAGCTGGAAAGTCGCAGCAGCCGACCTCAATGGGGAAGATGGTTGCATGCCACCCTTTCAAGACTGCCTCGCCAATCAAGTCCTGGTATTTGGCTCTCTTCAGTTGGGGTGACGTGGCCAGCCTCTCCTCCCAGGGCACTGTAAGTTCAACAACTATGATGGTTTTCGTGCTCCTAGATAACAGGACTATGTCTGGCCAAAGGGGGGTCGCTACCACGTCCTGAGGGAAGACGAGCTTCTGTTTCAGGTCCACACTTAACTCCCAGTCAGAGGCATGTCGCAAGATGGATGATGAGTTCTTTGCCATCTTGCTGCTCTTTGGATCCTTGTCTCCTTCCCTCACAAAGTTTATAGCTTTGTGGGATTGGGTCTGTTTTTTTGTTTGCTCCAACTCTCTGCTGTTCCACTCAATTGGCGACTTCAGTGAGGACCTTGTCGTGCCTCCACCTGCACCCCCCTCTGCCAATGCTTTTGGGCAGCTCGTCAAGATGTGGTTCAGTGTACAAGAAGCTGCCCCACATTTCTTGCAAGAAGGGTCTTCCTCACTGCCCCAGATCTTGAGATTACTTGGGGTTGGCAAAAGGTCAGCCACAGAACAGAGGAGAAAGGTCAGCCTCCCTTGGTCAGTTTGCCAGATCTCTTTACATGACAGTGGACGTTCCTGTGCCTGGTCCCAGACAAATTGATAAGGGGCATAAAGAAAAAAAAAACATTACTGTGATGGCATTAAATCAAAATAAATCAAATTAACCTTAGCTTTCACTCGGGACCAGAAATCATCTTGTAAAATGTGAATTTAAAAAATGCTGTATTATCTAGCGGCTTGTCCATCTATCTTTGTCTATGTACATGTATTATGACAATTAAAAATATTTATTGATACTTTTGGCCATATCGCAGCTCTAATTTGAAGCGACTATTTCCACAGGTGCTCACCACTTGTCAGAACAGAGACAGTGGACGTCTGGCGGGTTGCTTTGACTCATACGCCCAGCACTCGGTGGCGGGGAAGCTGCAGCTGCCTCCGGGGGCTCCCACCAGGTTGCAGGTGGAGCCGGACCCCAGTGACACACTGTGCACACTGCAGCCGCCACACAGTGACAGCTACATGTCCACACCCAACAGCCAGCGAAGACGCTGCATCAAGAGGAAAGTCCTGAGGTGAGTTTGACAACTAGAAACTCATGTATTAGACTATATTAGGAATTACCTGTATCATGCTGTATATGTTGTATTTTATTTATGTGTTGATCTGTTGTGTTTATTTTTATTTTATTTAAATTGTGATCTTATTGTTTTACTTAATTCCTACTCATAGATTTAAATGAAGTTGAATTAGAACTTAGTCATTGTAATGAGAACAAATTGATTTAATTAACTTAAAATGAAATTCATTAAGCAGCAAAATTAAGGTGGGCAGGTTCAAAGGCCTTCCTGATGCAGAGAGACTCTGTACCTTGTGTAATTCAAATGTGGTAGAGGATGAATTTCATTTTATTTTGTATTGTCTACTCTGACAGGAAATCCTCTTGGAACAGGGGCATAATTCTAACCCAGAGGTGTTTTGGTTGTCAAATTATAAAATTATGAGTTGGCTTTACAAAAAGCATGTTCTTGCTGTAGGTTGTTATACTTCTAGAGCATGGATCCGAAGTCAAAATGTGTTATGTCCTGTTTGAAATGTCGCTAGCAATGATTTGTTATAACTTAATGTTTGTATTTGTATGAACTGTGAGCCAGACTGCAGCCATCTGAATATTGTTTTGTTAATGTGTCTTGTAAACCCATGCGGGCTGGGCACTTATGTGAAAGACACTATAATAATAAAAAACCAAATCAATAGTAAACACACAAATTCAGAGACAAAATTAAAATAATTTGTATTTAGATGGCAGCAGTCATAATCCTTTAGAGCAGGGGTGGGCAATTCCAGGTCCTGAGGGCCGGTGTCCCTCCATGTTTTCCAACTGTCTCTGCCCTACTCACTGTTGATTAGCTGGATCAGGTGTGTTCAGTCAATCAGAAGCTGGAAGATACAGTGGGTGGGGCAGAGACAATGGGTAGGGAACAGACAGTTGGAGAACAAGCAGGACTCCGGCCCTCGTTGCCCACCCCTGCTTTAGAGCCTTAAAGGGAAGGGCAACGGGGAAGAGGAAACCCTCCAGAAACTATTACATTTTTTTCTCATCTGTCAGCATCTTTTAGATTGAGTTGTTTTTGTTTTTATATTTTTTAAATAATTATCATCTTTTTGGATTTTACATGTCATTTGTCTTTTTTTCAGCTTTTTGTGTCTTTTTCTTAGTGTCATTTTTTTGTTTTGTATCTTTGTCACCTCTTAGTGGTTTTTACATAGTTTTTGCCTCTTTTTCGTGTTTTGTAGTTTTCATCTTTTACATCTTTTTATAAGAGCATTTTGGTCATATTGCCCAGCGTTACATGAGACTGATATTTATCCACACGATCATTCATACAGTGATTGATTGATTTGTCATTTATTAAAATACAGTTTGTGTTAATGTGAAACTGCACAACTTACAAAAGACAACAATTTTATGGCAGTGTGTCATTTAATTTTTTACTTAAATTGGTGAGAGATTCATCTTCACTGTATTTTATTTTTTTTTCACCAACAGGAAACATAAAGGCCAGTCCGTTGTCTGTGATGAATCCATCTATGGTGAAGACTCAGGTAACATGGACTGTAACGTCTCATTTTCTATTTTAAATCTTTAAAACTTCATTATTCACAAAGCAATAAATACAAATCTAGCAGAAAATATTCTCAAATGGGGAGATTAAAGGCACTCATGTGGAGATCACAATTATTAATAACTCTGCTGTGAATAGAAAAATAACTTGTGTACCCTTCATTACCCAGGGGGATATGAACTGAAACCGATGGCTTTATTTAAGCAACAAACAAGAATCCTGCACATGATTAATTTATCTTAAAGCGTGAAAATGAAATGCATAATAATTTTTGCTTATCAAGTGCATTTTGTTGAATATTTGGCAAATTTTATATATTTGGTTGTTATTTCGTTCATTCTTTTGCATAATTTTAAAAAAATATTTGCCAATATCCTTTTTGTCGTTGATATTTTGTTTTTTATTAAGATCATTTCATTGATTATTTTGCTATTCTTGTTAATGTAGTTAATGTTTTATTGTATATTTTATTAATTTTGTTAATTTTTTTGTTTTTTAAAGTATTTAGCAAATTTCTGTTTGTTTTTGCTAACCCTTTTGTCCTTTTTTTTGGTTATTTTTGTTATTCACGCTGTCATCTTTTTGCTATTTTTTTTTCTTTGTTTTTAAATTTTGTTCATTTTCTTAGTCCTATTTGGTCTGAGTGCAGAAAAGGAACAAATAATGATGGTTTGGATTTAGGAACAGTGAGCAGGGGCATATTGAGAAAATGTTTTTGTTTTGTGTATTTTTGAGTCAGCAAAAAAAACTTTCCTTTATCACTAAGACAACTCCAGTCAAATTTGCGGTTTTGTTTCCATGAATCTCTTTGTGACTTTCAAGTTTTTTTTTCATCAAGTCATGCAGCCTTTTAAAAAACACAGTGGGTTTAAATGACAAGAATAAACCCAGTAGGAGAGCTGTAATGCTGTTGGTCTCCAATAGTTGGAGCAGTTTGGGCAGTGAGAAGAGTTTGCTGCTAATCCTCTTAGCTCCCTTTTTCCTTAAGCCATCTGTTCCCACAGATCACTCTGCACAGCTGAATACGAGAGTATTTCACCACCATGTATAAAATGTACAGCGCACAGTTGGATGAAGAGGGCAGCGATGACAGGAAGTCACTCAACTCTTCCTTTTGGTCCAGTGGAGAGCGCCAGGATGATGAGGAGGAGGAAGTGGAAATTAAGCGAGGATTTGAGGAGGAAGACTCTAAACCTCCGGCGAAGTCAGAAGACTTGATTCAAGAGGCTTCAGAGAAGAATAAAGCTGAGCTGAAACGAGGAAACATTACTGAAGAAGGTCTAAAAGAAGGAAGAACTGATGACAGTGATGATGGTGATGAGGAGGACAACGGCGACGATGAGGATTCAGTCAGCTCTTCCTTTTGGTCTGATAGAGAACATCAGGATGAGGATGAAGAGGAGGGGGTGGAGAATGAGCAAGAGGTGAACGAGGAAGAATTAACACCTGCAGAGAAATCAGAGAACTTGACTCAAGAGCCTTCAGAGGAGGAAAAACCTGCACTGACCAAGCAGAGCAATGTTACTGAAGACAGTCTGGAAGGAGAAACAACTGATAATGATGACCATGAAGACACAGATGATGATGGTGACGAGGACGACAGCAGCAGTGATGAAGAGGATTCACTTAACTCTTCTGATGGAGAGCATCAGGATGAAGAGGAGGAAGAAGAGGAAGTGGAGATTGAGCGAGAGATTGATGATAATGGATCAAAATCAGAAGACGCGATTCAGCAGGCATCAGAGGATGACGAACCTGAACTGAGCAAGCAAACTGAAGAAAGAGTGAAAGAAAGAAGAACTGACAATAACAGTGATGACTTTTCGTCTGATGCAGAGCATCAGGATGAAGAGGAGGAAGTGGAGATTGAGCAGCAGTTTGATGACGCGAAACCCGGAGCAAAATCAGAGGCTTTGATTCAGCAGGTGTCAGAGGAGGAAACACCTCGACTGAACAAGCAAACTGAAGAAAGTCTGAAAGAAAGAACCGACAATGAAAAAGACTCCCTCAACTCTTCAGATGGAGAGCGTCAGGATGAAGACTCTAAGGATACTTTGATTCAAGATGCTTCAGAGGAGGGAAAGCCAAAGCTGATTAAACAGTGCAATGTTTCTGAAGAAAGTCTGAAAGATGTAAGAAATGATCACAATGATGAAGGTAGTGGTGACAGACATGGGGATGATTGTGATGACAATGAAGCGGACTCACTCAAGTCTTCTGGCGGAGAGCGTCAGGACAAGGAGGTGATGAAAATGAAGCGAGAGGTCGACGAGGAAGCTTCTGAACCCAGAGGAAAACCAGAGGACTTGATTCAGGAGACTTTAGAGGAGGAGAAACCTGAGCTGAACAAGCAAACTGAAGAAAGTCTCAAAGAAGGAAGAACTACTGATGAAGATGATGACAACAATGACAGTGACGTAGACAGGTGTAGCAGCAGCTCTCCAGCTCCAAGCCTGATGACCTCTGGATATGGCACCTACAGACCCGAGGAGCAGGAGGGTGGAGATTACAGAGATAATCACACCATCACTGAGTTCGACCAAGATAGTCAGGGAGATTTTTCCGAAGTGAGAGACGATGACGACGATCGGTCGTTCTGGGGCTTCGGCGGGTTTGAAATTGAGCTCACACACTATCCACATGACGGCGAGACTCATCAGGACGGCAAACTCAGCTGTGAGGCGGTTTGTTGTGGAGATCCTCATGAAGAGACGGGCTTCACTGGCATGAAACTAGAGCAAGACAAACATGAGGATTCTGAGGAGAAATATGAATATTTATCAGAAGCAATACCAGAGGAGCAACAACACCACCACCGTGTTAATGAGTCTGAAGATGAATTTTTATTGGATGGGAATAATAGGAGTGTGTATAAACAAGGTGAAAAGCCTGGTGCAGAGACACAGGGGATTAAAGAGGGTAATAATGTGGAGAAACTAGAAGTTGAGGATGAAGATGAGTGTTCAAGCAACAAAGACATCAAGTTCATTGACTCCAAAGTGGATTTGAGTTTGATGACGCACAAGATGTGTGAGGAGTGGGAGGGAAACCTCAGACCACGGGCAGGTAAATTCTGGCCTGTTCTGCGTTACTGAAAAGATCACAAATTGATTTGAAGTTCCATCTATGGCTGCATGATTTGGTGTAAAAGTTGTATTGGGATTATTGTGGGTAATTTTGTGATTTGAGTGAACTTTGATCTGGAAGATGTGCAAATTACTCACATTTCAAGCCAAATGCATGAATACAAACTAGCATAAACAAACAAAATGTAATGCTATTCATTTTGTTCTGCCATGTTTTATACAGTGCATATGTCATTGACTTCAAAATATGACCAGATAAGAGCTTGTGTATATTTTTTTGGCCTGTTAAATAATTTACTTAATTGTACAGGCCTAGTCCTTCCATATAGCAATACTTCAGTCATTAAACTATTAATTCAGCCTTAAGATTCTAAAAAAATAATGGTTGTAATTTCACAATTATTTTGCTGACACAAAACCCATACATTTTCTTTTTTGTTCATTCTTTAACTGAAAAGTGAATAAATCGTGCTGTTTTAGAAACTACATTGTGAAAAATGGACAAAATGACTACGAAAAGACTCCGAAAATATATTTTATATTGTATTTTATTGATCAACTAGCTAAAGTATCTTTGTAAGATTAGAATCAAAATCCCAAGTTTTTAATTATTTAAATGCAAAAATCATACTGTAATATTTAACTCAAAATTATTTGGCTACTAAATACTCCATTGGTCTTTTTTTTAACAGACCACAAATGTTCTGGTCTGTTAAAAAGTGTTGATATAATTGAAAAAATTATTTTGTTCAATAAGAATAATTATGATAAATTTCAAATAATTTTTGTAATTTAAATATAAAGACTTTTGGTCCTGAGTTAAAATTGAACAAAACCTGATCATTACTGTATTTTCCTGAATAAAAGTCGCTCCGGTATGTTAGTCGCACGAGCCAAAAAATGCATAATGAAGAACAAAAAAAACGTGTATTAGTTGCTCTGGAGAACGAGTCACGACGTCTGTTCAGGGCTCAGGTGCGCGGCTGTGGGTGCGTGCCTCAGCAGCGCAGCGGCTCGTCTCCTCTAGCGGCTAGCACCCAATAGTTGAATTTATTCAAAATATAAGCCACTCCGATGTGTTTGTCGCTGCCCTCACCAGACTATGCAAAAAACTGCGACTTTTAATCCAGAAAATACGGTAATTAATATTGCCACACAAAATACATATCTATGCCACAGTATTGATAATTGATTTGTTGCAGAGTTCTTTTTAATTATGTAGACGTAAGGGTTAATTAGTACCAAGGTGATAATTTTGTCCTGTTTGCCTGAACTGTTAGTTGTAATAATTCAGAACAAACACTGACATTGTTCATTAAAAGCCTGATTGATGTTTCATCTTCAGAAGCAGCAAGTCGTCTGGAGGAGCGTCTGGAAGAGTTACACCTGTCCCCGTCTGCACAACACGACTCTGAGACGGAGAGCGAAGACGTGTCGAGTCCCAGTGACTCCCGCAGCTCGGAGTCGGAGGGGATGTCTGAGACGGCTTTTGAATCCTACATCAGAGGCTTGGTGGGTAATGTCAAGGACGAGCCGCTTCATTGGTCATAATCCCTTGATTTGCAACTAAAAGTCACATGTTTTTCAACAGAATCGAACTCGAAGCGACAGTGAGATCAGATCCAAACCCAAGTCATGTAAGTCAACACCAACTCAAAACACCAAACCACGATATCATCATCCTACTCATGGTTTATGAACGTATGTTTCAGTTATCCGACCAGTTCTGAGTCAGCCGACCATTAAAAAGACAGATCCAGTCGCAAAGTAAGTCAAAATCCCCAGGAAAAATATCTGATGTTGACACTGCTCCTTCAATTAATCCACATCGTCTCTGCAGGTACTTCCAGTATAAACAGCTGTGGGACATGTTCAAACTACCAGGGGAGAAGGACAGGAGAGATCTCCGCTGGGAAATAAGGGTATGAAAAGGACTGGATCAAAGTATGAACTCGAGTCAACAAGGAGGTGTTAAGTAAAAATTTCCTAATGCAAAATGACATAAGATGGTTTAAAATATTCATGTGTATATCTATACCCACAGAGTTAACACTGCAACACACGCATACAGTACATACACTGTGTAGTAATGGAAATGATATGATGGTTTGAAGTATGTAAATGTTATTACATGAGTATTTGCAAAATGTTGACAACCAACAAACTTGTGTGGTTAGTTTGAGAGAAGTTTTATGTGGCAAAAATATCTAATGTTTATCATGTAGGTCTCAGCTGCTTTTCATTTTGTTTTCAAGTAGCACTCAGAGGAAAAAAAAAAGAGGTCAGAAATGATTGATCTGTGTACATTGTACCACAATGGGATTTGGTGTTTTAATTCAGGGGAAACGGCTCACAGTATCCGTGATGTAGGAATTCAATCCTCTGTTATGACATAAATGAGCTTTGGTTCTTATGACTTCTATCAGTGATCCTTCAGATGTTTTACAAAGCTGTGCCAAACTGAATTATATGTAACAAAATATAAAAACCTCTGAAGGGCCTGAATCTACTGTGCATATCAGGAATGTTTTAAAAAAAAAATCTGTAGATTTATAGCAATTTGTCAAAAATGAAAACCCAGCATCAGTATTGACTGCTGCTTCTTTTTCTTATTTTTGTTTTTTACAGGAGCGTCTTGCGTACCAGCCTCCTCCGGTAAGTGTTTATTTTTTAATGAATGTTAAGTCTTCACCAGGCAACATTATCTCTGTGTAAATGGCCATCTGCAGCAGCCTGAAGGAAGTGTCAACAGGCTGTTGCTCGCTGAATCTGGTAGAGCTTTTCAAAGTAACAGATGTAGAATAATCTGTTAAGACATGACTGGGTCTTCTTTTTATTTTAATAATCCACATGTTCATAGCAGAGAAAGTCCAGTCATATTTAAAATCAATGCAGCATTTGGTTGATTTATCTTTGTTTACCTTTATTTGTAAAACTCTGCAGTTTCTGATGAGCGTTGGAAATATTCAGCTCTTTACTACCCGTGTTTGAGAAACTTTATTTCCATCCATCCATTTTCTACCCATTAATCCTCGCAAGGGTGGGGTAAAAACTTTGATTTCACCAATTTTCTGCACTAAATCATGTTTAAAATCAAACACAGCTGGTGATTTTAAACATTATTTGGTCAAAACTTGTTTGTATATGCAGCAGATTCAAATTTGAGGAATGGTTGCATATTCTGTAATAAACATATTGACCAGGCAAAACATAAAATGTTCATATTCATACTGTCTACGATTAGTCCTTAAATGGAAAAAATATACACCACTTTTTAAATCTATTTTCTGTACTCTGAATTTTGATTTGGGGTAGTAAAGTTAACACTGTCTTTTAGGTGAAATGCAGAATTGACACCTTCAAACATCATCTTAGCACCAAGTCTTACATGTTTTGTTGTGCGTTTCAGCCAAAACCTCGCAGAGTCTACGTACCAAATACCTACACGGTTCCAACAGAGAAGAAGCGCTCTGCACTCCGATGGGAGATCAGGAACGATTTAGCCCACGGCCTTCTTCCAAGCACATACAGCTATCGATTTTAGGCCTTTAAGTCTACGCATGCTTTTTATGAATTTAAATGAACTTGGCTTATTTTTTGTTTAATCATCAGCATTATTTATTAAAGACATTTTTTTGTTAAATACAATAAACACAATGGAAAAAAAAATTGTCTCACTGAATGTGTTACAGGTCAGAGTAGGGCAGTTTGAATGGGTACAGAGGGGTGTAACGCTGGTCATGCCAAAGCAGCTTGTCTTCCAGAAACTGCACTGTTGCCAAAGTGAGAATGAGGGCTTCATGTTTCAGCATGCTGTGGACATTCAGACCTGACAGAACACAATGGACAAATCAGCTCCTGCACACACTGACAATTGTGCAGCTTTGTTTACATGTGAAATCAGAACCCATCATCTTCCAACTGATACAAACTAAATGCCTGCAACTACTTACTAGTTTTGCACGTTAACAACCATGCAAAACTAGTGTATTGACAAATGCACGTTTTCTTAGTTAATTGTTTAGGCTGTTAAGCCGGAAACCATACAGTATATTCCACCAATAGCTATTAAACCAAAATTTAGCTCATGATGCAAGATCAATAATTGAATTGTAACATTTTTTTAATGCAGTATCAGATGTTTAAAATCATTATCAAACATTTGTAATCAAATATCAGTTAATTTCCTGTAACTTCATAGTAGAGGTAAATCATGGAGTTTACAATAATGTCTCACACAATTAATTTTAGAACTTCATCCCTGGAGGACAAATACATAGCCTTTATTCTTGATGATGTCACACAGTTTTGGATTCAGAGCTGAATGTAAACTTACCAATAGCTGGAATGATGTTCACAGTCTTCAAATCTGCTGTGGCCTTAAGGATGTTTTCAGGAAACTCATTCCTGGGAAAAAAAAGCAAGGACAAAGAGAAAAAGTCAGGGCTTACTTAACTTACTGCGAGAGACAGCGTTCTGACTGACAATGGTGACTTACACATCGACTATTAACGCAGACTGTCCCCAGTGTCTGTGCCTGATGAGGTCCAGCAGGTACTGAGGGTCCGGTGTGGGGATGTTCAGGGAGTCCACAATGTGCAGGTAGTCCTGCAAAAGTAAAGCAATGCATGGTTAATTTTAAAAAATTATGAAAGCCAAGATGAAAACAAATATATGCAATCACTTTTTAAAAATGGCTGAGTGTTATGTTAAAACTTGAATCTTTGGGCCAAAACTAAAAATGAAACACCTGATTGGTTGGGGCAGTAAAGTGATATACTATGTGTTCTCGTCTTACGGATGTAGGGTTTCTTTCCCTTGTTGTGAGGGTTGTGTCAGGAAGGGCATCAGACGTAAAAACCTATGCCAGATCAAACATGCGAATCATTGGTATTTCGCTGTGGCGACGCCTGAGGGGAGCAGCCAAAAGGAAAACAAACAAAGTGTTTAAGGTAACTGTCAAGATAATAATAAATGCTCTCTGTTGTGTTTTAGGATTTTCAGGTGGTCAGTGGTAAAACTGGATGACATGAAACACACCCCTCCCCCCCAGTTCTTTTTCACTGAAAAAAAAAAAAAAAAAAACGGGCAGTGTGCTTTTTGCTGCAGTCTGTGATTTGTATGTGTGTCCTCACATCTGGAGGAGAATGGGTTGTCGGCCAGGCCTGACATCTGACGAGTCAAACCTGTTGACCTGCTCTAATCATTCACCCTGTTTATACCAGCCTTTTCGACATCTATTTCTATTGTAATTACACACAAAAAAGAAGAGGAATAAGACCAATCTGAAAATGAAAGAATTAATGTACAATATTCAAACCTTGATAAATATCATTCAGTGCTTTATTCTTACATATTACTCTGTTGAGCTACACTGTGGGAATATCAATATAAAGAGTGCTGTCACTTTGTCTGCCTTTTATTTTATGATGTACTTAAAAACCACAGTGCTGTTCTTTAATGAGTTAATCATCACCTGAGTCATCTTGGAGCTCAGAGCCACTTTGAGTCCCTGAACTCGAACCTTCATGGGCAGCATGTAGTAGTAGCTGGTCGGTCCTCTGGGTCCATGAGACACCCCACCTGAAACACATAACCTGTCAGATGATTCTGCAAATCAAATCATCATTTCAACACTTAACATTCACACCATCAGAGAAAAAGAAATACATAAGAGCAGTCAATGGGGTTCCTGCAAAGCTGTGAATTAAAAGGGAGTTTATGTTTAACTACACACCAAAAAGGCCTGAGCTTTAAAGGAGGATGTGATATTTCTTGAAAATGACTTAAAATTATCATTAGGTGATTCAGACAACAGAGTTCTGACATGGTGCTCGAAGGATGTGGATGACTTGGATGCAGACACAGGATTATGAAACCAATATCTGTCTCCACAACATCTTTGGCACCAACACCATCATTAAATATGCAGACGACACAGCTGTGGTGAAACTGATCAGTGACGAAGATGAGTCTGTAATGACCAGAAAGTCTCTAATCTCTAATACCTGACATGTCCACATGAAAGCTTCACAGCGTCAGAACCTGTTTTCTTGAAACTTGTGGATACTGAACATTACATTAGCTCCATCTTGTCAAAGTTTGGAATAGGTGGTGCTACTGCTAAATAAAAACAATACAATGATCTCCAAATCCTTTTCAACCTATATTCAATTGAATAAAATGCAAAGACCAGATATTTGATATTCAAACTTGCAACTGTTCCTTTACAGAACACATCCCAACGAATGTAACAGAATTAACAGTCACCTCCTCTCCAAATAGGCGATCTGATGCTTCCATGACGAGCTCGTCCACTTCCTTTCTGCTTCCACGGTTTCCTGCCTCCACCTCTGACCTCTGACCTCACCTTGGTGTTGGCATGGCTCTAAAAACAAAGATAAATATTAAGTTTACAGAATAAATCACAGTACCAGATGCATACTGTTTGTTTACATCTGGCTATATTTACGTTTCACATTTTCAGCTTTGGAGTAACTTACTATTCTTTTGTAATTCCTCTGCCATATTTCAACTTGATGAAGAATATCCAGCCTGAGACAAGACAGAAACGTTTAGACCAGGACTCATACACCTTTTGGGAAAAGACCTTTAAGATTAAGTGCTGTGAAGATATAGTCTTACCTTGGAGGGACTGCAAACACATCAGGATGGAGCTGAGCCAATCCCAGCGGCTCACTGTCCCTTCCCTCTAGACTCTCCACCCATGTCTGGACAGGGCTCAGGTGAGCAGGAACCACAGCGTCACATGTTCTCAGGAGAGGTAAGGCGCAGTCTGCAGTAGGAGGAGGACGCTCTACACGAAAAACAACAGGAAACGCATCGGTAACGAGGCTTATCTGATGTGACTGAAGCTGATCTCTGACCAGGAAAGAGTTCAGTTTTGTGTTGAACAGTTTTTACACAGTTTGATACTTCAGCAGTCAGAGCTGCTCACACTGAAGGTATTTCTGTCCAGTGACAAGAAGTGAAAAGTTTTTCCTGCTAAGTAATGATGCACAGTCAAGGGCATAGGTTTGGTTTGAACACTAGGGACATTTTTAGTCCGATATCTCTGGGTCCTCCTGGAAATTTTGCACATCAAACCCTTAATTTCGAAACTCTTAATGCACCAATTTGCGCCTTTACTACATACCCTGTAAATATTAAAAAGTATAAATGTACAAACATGAAAAGTAAAAGCCCACACAACAAGCTGAACATTTTAGTAGTTAGTAGAATGTTTTAATATGCATAAAGATTTTACTGATTATTAAGACTATTAGGTCAAATTAACTGTTCAATAATTCTGTCTAAATATAGCTTTAACAAGAGTATCTAAAAAGTTTCTCAGACCGTAGATCAGCTTGCATTCACATAAAGAGACAGAATCATATTTTATACAAATTACAGGTTACTGACTCACTTAATCTGGAAGGATCCACCAGGTTTGTTGGCAGCAGTAAATTAGATGGAATGATGCTCTCGCTGCTGAATGTGGAGGCAAACTGTGGGGGAGAAGTTTGACTGAGAACAATGGAAACACTGTAGAAAACACGATGAAAGTATCCTGAGCTTCACCGTGAATCAACAATTTGTGAGTTTCACACATTATAACGTGACAGCCATTTGTCAGGATGGCATCGCAGAGAACAGTATGCCCTAAATGACACGCCTAGTTAAATAATCCTCATAAAATGACTAAAAACATAAGCCTTAGTTTAAAAAAAATATGTATAAACAAACTTAAAACACTTGTCAGGCACTGACGAGGCACTTTCACCCAGAGAACTGTTGCTCACTGGATATTTTTGCCGACTATTCTCTGTAAACCCGCTTGTGTGTCATCAGCACTTTGTGAAATAGTCAAACCAGCCAATCTGCCACCAACAACCATGACATGTTCAAAGTCATGTAAATCACCTTACGTCCCTGTTCTGAGTTTAAACTTCAGCAGGTCATTTTGACTGTGTTTACAAACCTAAATGCAATAACTGCTGCCATGTGAGCTGATGTTTATGTACTGCATTTGTCTTAACAAGTTAACAAGTGTAACTAATGGCATGTCCAGCAAATGTATATGATGAGGCTATGAACATGAAATGCTCGAATCATTTTGATGACTGAAAAAGAATTATATTATTAATACACTTTTAGTAGAAATACTGATTTGTCCTAAAGGACTAAGACAAACGTTTACTTATTGTAGGTATTATGGCTCAGCTTAATGTTTGATAATACTGTACATCGTCCTACACATTTATTGCCTCTACTGGGAGCTTAGATATGTTAATATTTTGAGGCAGGAAACAATATACATATATGTCTAAGCTCTTCTGGAGACTCGATTCTAGATTAATGACACAAACTAATGACTGGTTATTACAGGAGGATTAACTCACCCTTATAGCGGCTCCTCTGCCACAAACCGCCAAAGAAAAGCGAAGCATCTCGTCTTATTTTTTTTATTGAGTTTATTCTGGCGTTAAAACATTGTATTTGTACATTTCATTCTCAGTAAAAGTCTGTTTCTGGCTCCTTTCGGTGTTTCATTGGGCAACGTGAAAGGTCGTATGGCAGTCGGCGCGTTTTGATGACGTCGTACGTCGTGACAGCACCCCCTAGTGACGTGATCAGGTAGTAAATGATAAAAACAGACCAAAAGATGTAATTAAGTAACACATACTGTACTGTAGACGCAAAAGAAAAATGTCCTAAACTAACATATAGTTTGTTTGTAGTTTTTGTAAAAAAATAAGTAATTTAAGATTAAAGTGCAAAAGCGAGAAAACAATCTAGAAAATTAGCCAAATAACACAATCAATAAAACAAATAGAAATGAATATAACTATACAAAAACAACAAAATAATAAAATGGAAAAAAAAGTATTAAAATGAGGGGGCAAAATACAAAATGATCAACTTAAATGGATACATGTGAACAGGGCAATCAAGAAAATGATGAAACATGAATAAAATAATAAAATGGTGAAGAATGAACAATGTAATCAGCAAAATGGACAGAAATTCTTAAAATTAAGAAAAAAAATGTAGAAAATAACACTCAAAAAGGAACAACAGTGAAATTGACAATCGAGAAGATTAAACATGAACAAAATAGTCAATAAAATGAAGCAACCTTAAAGGGACAAAATAATCAAAATTAAGGAAATAAATGGCATAAAAAATTGGCAGCTCAATCGAAAAAAAAAATTGTTTCATGACCCAAGTTTTGAGAAGGAAACAAAACTTTAAATAATATTCCAAATAATATATAACAGTTTAACAAGAATATGGTGCATTTTTACATTGAATGTGGGTTAATGTAGTTTATAGCAGCATCATTTACATGTGAAGCCCATTTGAAACCTAATTTTCTTTTTCTTCTATTGAGTTGTGCGACCACATGGTGTAACAAATCATTTTTTACTAAGAAAGTATAAGCATGATTGTTACAGCAGTAACAACGTATACGGTACACTCACAGGCTCACTTTATTAGGTACACTCAGTAATGTAAATATCTAATCATTAAATCACATGGCAGGAGTTCAGTGCATTTAAACATGTAGACACACTCAAGACAAGCTGCTATGCGCATGAGAACGGGGACGTAAGGTCATTTACACAACTTTGAACACGACATGGTTGTTGATGCCAGATGAGCTGATCTGAGTATTTCACAAACTGCTGATCTACACAAACATCTCTAGAGTTTACAGAGAACAGTCGGCAAGAGACAAAATATCCAGTTCTCTCAATGAAAATACCTTTCTGATGCTGGAGGTCAGAGGAGAATGGTCAGAATGGTTTAAGATGATGACAAGACAACAGTCACTCAAATGAACAGTCGTTACAACTGAGTAATGCAGAAGAGCTTCTGTGGATGGACAAATCTTGAAGCAGATGGACAACAGCAGCATGTGACACTCTTGTCGGGTAAAGTCAGGAAACTAAGGCTACAATTCACATGGACTCAGTAAAAGTGGTCAATAACAGGCTGGAAAAATGTTGTTTTGTCCAGTGAGTCTGGATTTCCACTGTGACATCTGGGTGTTATAGTAATCATTGGCTTAAGTAACATGAAAACATGGATCCATCCAACTTGATATCAACTCTTCAGAATGCCAGGCCTTTAGTCCCAAGTGTTGCAGTGTTTAAATGCCACAGCATATACCCATCCACGCATGTATATACTGTATGTATCCGATATTATTTGATAAGGCCCTATTGGAAAATAGAAAATGGTATATGCATATATTTGTTGAAATTGTACAGCGAGACGTTAAAGTATTTAAATTTTTTATTAAATTCGGCTATTTGCATCCACAATGCAATAAAATATAATTACACTATATTACAAAAGCAACACAATTTTACAAATAGTATAAAAATATGATGACTTTAAGCTTAAGAGTTAATAAAAGTACTTATACCACATTATTGAATCCTGTTGTAGCACCCAATAACAGCGTGAAATCCACAATATGCTGCTTTAAGTTTTACAAAAATATTATTAAAACCGGAAAAAGGCAAGTTTAAAACTTAGCTTTAATATACAGTACATAATAAGAGTTTCTTCTTTTAAACAATATCAGGCAGTGAAAGTTCTATTTATAAAAGCATGAAGTGCAAACAGTGCAACACTGTAATGTGCAAGTAGGTGTGTATCATTACAGGTTAAAAGATTTGTCCGAAACACAAAATATTATCTTTAGTAATGTTCATTGAAAATACAAAATATCAACATTACATTGAGAACAATAAATAAAGCAGTGAGACAAATATGTTGTATTTCCTATTGAAATATCAGTGGGTTTTGAACTTACATAAGGCTGGAGAAAAAAAATGTTGACCCTTTAAGATCATTTTCTCCTGGAACTTCAAGATCTACATCTCCTGGATTAAAGTCAAGCCTGCCGAGTGTGTTATATTTGCGTTTTGGCAGTTTTTGACTTTGTGCTTCGTTGGGAAATACAGTGACGTAGAATCCATCTGGACTCTGCGGTGTTCTTTTTTTTGAGTCCAGAGTAGCATAACCAGTGATGGGTTTAGTATGTTTGGAGTCCTTCATGTCGATATTAACACCTGATGTGGAGACTTCCTGTTTATGTGATGCATGGAGATCCAATTTGGAACCCCGGGCTCTACGAACATGCTCCTTCCCTGTAAAATCATCAATGTTGAGATCTGCACGAGTGAAATCAATGTCAGCAATCACTGCAGAATAGCTGGACCTTGCTTTGGCTTTTGCTGGTTTTCTATCAGTGAGATCAAAATCAATATCATCTACATTCAAGTCAGGCATTTTCATACTACCTCCTGCAATGTCCGCTCTGTGAGGTTTACGAGATGGTGCTTTGAGATGTAGTGAAGGATCGTCAACATTAAGATCTGGAGATTTTATATGCAGCTGTGGATTCCTAGCTTTGGGCAAGGGGAGGTTGACATCTGGAGCTGTCACATATGGATCTGTAATATCCCCCTTCACCTCTGGAGGTTTAGTGTTCAGTTTTGCATTTGGAAAGGAAATATCTGGATTTCTCAGCGATGTACCAAAGTTGATGTCAGACCCTGCCCCGGTCAGATCTGGTCCTCCAAGCTTGAAAGACGGGAGTTTGAACTTCCTGTCTGCCATGTCAAGATCAGTTGGTGGCCCGTGGATGCCTCCAGAGGGGCCATTAATGTCAAAGTCTGAAGCTTTTATTCCTCCTTTAACTTGAGGGGCTGTGAAGTCCATGTCAGGGTGCTTTATGTTACCATTTATTCCTAGATTGGGATGTTTTGCATTCACATCTACATTTGGACCTTTGAAACTGGCATCAGGCCCATCTATATTTGGCACATTTATACCTGGGCCTTTCAGCTTAGGTCCTGACAGATTCATGCCTGGTGCTTTTAGCTTTGGGCCCGAGAGACTAATGTCACCTGGTTTTAATTTTGGCCCATCAATATCTACATTTGGCAGGCTGAACTTTGCATCAGGGGAATCTATGTCAAGATCTGGAGTGCTCACATCTAATTTGGGAGTTTTAAAGTCCATGTTTGGTAAGTCTACCTTAGGGGCACCGATTCCACCTTTTATTTTTGGAGCTTTGAGACTCAAATCTGGAGTTTTCAGGTTTGGATTTATAGAAACATTTGGTCCTTTTGGTAATTTTGCATCAAGGTCTGGTGACTTAAGGTCAATGTTGGGGCCTTTTAGTTTTGGATCAGAAAACCCAATTTCAGGAATTTTTACATTTGGCTTTTTAAGTTTTAGTGATGGACTGCCAAAATCAACATCTGGAATTTCAAAGTCAGTTTTGGGCCCTTTGAGGTTCACATTGGGTGCATTTATGTCAACATCTGGGCCATCAAAATCACCGTCAATTTCAGGACCTTTTAGGCCTGAGAAATTGAATTTGGGTATTTTCAATTTGGGCATTTTCAGCTTTGTTTTTGGTGAACCTATATTGACATCTGGAGTTTTCATGTTAAATTTGGCAGCATTCAGGTCCAAGTCAGGAGAATCAATACCATCTTCTATCTTTGGAGCTTTCAGACTAAAATCAGGTGATTTCAGATCTGCATTTAGATCCATGTTTGGTCCCTTTGGCATTGTTCCTGAAAGATTCATTTTTGGCATTTTGACTTTGCCAGAAGGAGCTTTAACATCCCAATCTGGAGCATGGAACTCTGCTTTTGCTTTTGGAAGTGTTGGCATTTTCATTTTCTCAGATGGCATATCCAAGTTGAGTTTAGGATCAGAGATATCTAGGTCTGGTGATTTAAAGTCCAAATTCGGACCCTCTAACTTTGGACCAGAAAGCTCCCAGTCAGGAAGCTTCAAGTTTGGCTTTTTAATCCTCCCTGAAGGACCAGCAAAATCTACATCTAAGTCTGCTTTTGGTCCTTTGACATTGGGTACATTTATGTCCATATCTGGACCATCCAAATCACCATCAAT